>JAJOZX010002177.1:220000-405000 GCA_023014485.1 Bathynomus jamesi
AAAGCGTTTGACACCGTGCCGCACAAAAGACTAATTGAAAAAACTAAGGCTCATGGAATCAGGGGTGTAGTAATAAATTGGCTAGAAGAGTGGTTGCGAGGCAGGAAACAGAGGGTGGTCGTTGATGGAGCGGAGTCGTGCTGGGCTAATGTAGCGAGTGGCGTTCCTCAGGGTTCTGTATTGGGCCCCTTGCTTTTTCTTATATAATTAACGATTTAGATGTCGGCCTAGTCAGTACAGTTTCAAAGTTTGCGGATGACACGAAGCTGGGTGGTAGGGCGATTAATGACGAAGATAGAGGTAAAATTCAGGAAGATCTGAATAAAATCGTTGATTGGTCAGTCACATGGCAAATGAGATTTAACGTTGATAAGTGCAAAATTTTGCATATAGGTTCGCGTAACGGTAAATTTGCGTATAGTATGTCAGGGAAAGATTTAACAAGCGTAGAGCAGGAAAACGATTTAGGAGTTATAGTCACTGGTGATTTAAAAGTAGCGAAACAAAGTACAGCAGCGGTCAATAAGGCGAACAAAGTGTTAGGTTTTATAGCTCGAAATTTGAGTACAAATCGCGCGATATTATAGTTCCACTTTATAAATCATTAGTTTGACCCCATTTGGAGTACGCGGTCCAATTTTGGAATCCGTATATGCGCAAAGATATAGACAAAATCGAAAGAGTTCAAAGACGAGCAACTAAGATGATTCCGTCGCTTAGGTCAAAGTCGTACGAGGATAGGCTTAAGGAGTTAAAATTGACAACACTCGAGACCAGGAGGTTAAGGGGTGATCTAATCCAGGTTTTCAAAATTATGAATGGGTTCGATAACGTAGATAGAGATAGCTTTTTCGAAATATCTCAATATAATAGGACTAGAAATAACGGGTGTAAGTTGACAAGTAGAAGGTTCGAGACAGCAGTTGCGAAAAACTTTTTTACGCATAGAATAGTAAATAGCTGGAATAGTTTGCCGGTAGAAGTAATTAGTAGCACGTCTATAAACATGTTTAAAAATCGATTAGACGCATATGTTGATAGAAAGGGTATAGTTTAAGGTAGTAAAATTAAGGCTTTCTGGGGATAGATCCCACAGCTCAACACAAGTGTTGTGGGATATAGGGAGGCAGCGTCTTGGGTTAGGGGATACTCTCTGTCCTTACACACCCCATTTAAAGAGATTCCTCTGCCGAACGGTGCCCCCCATAGTACTGTGAGGTATTGAAAAACTCATGATCTTCACTTGCCCCACAAACACCTTTAAATGGGAGACCCAAAATGGGTGCACACACATTTCTACATTACTGTACAGTCTTTACAGCCACACCTACTCTTTTTCTCGTAAGTGTATATATGGTAATGTATATGATTGTAAATTTTGACTTGGTCCGCTATCGATATGGACCGTGACTTGATGGATACCGTAATGAAATTGAC
Organism: Bathynomus jamesi; assembly: GCA_023014485.1. Classification (NCBI taxonomy): domain Eukaryota; kingdom Metazoa; phylum Arthropoda; class Malacostraca; order Isopoda; family Cirolanidae; genus Bathynomus; species Bathynomus jamesi. Next base: position 221,438 of record JAJOZX010002177.1, read on the forward strand.
TGGATTCTTTGGATCCGATATATTTGCATGTCCCTTATAAATAGATATAGAGTGTAACATATTTGTGGATAGTAGTCTATTATGACTTGATCCTCTGGATCAGAGATTCTATCTTTAATTTTAAATCGATAATTAATTAGTTTTAAATTGATAATTATTTAGTTTCGTAAAAATTGGTCGTTGCCAATTTACCGGCAGTTTTTACATAAATTTCTTATGGTTCGGAACCCACGTAAAATTGTAGGTCCCCTCCGCCACCACGGAGGACATACACAATACACGAACACAGTTAGGTAGACCAGCCATGAGTGGATCCTAGGGTCTTTGTTGGTCTGAAACATTATAACATTATAACATTATATATATATATATATATATATATATATATATATATATATATATATATATATATACAGGGTGTCCCATAAGTCCGGCATCATAGGAGAAATTCATATTTTTCTATTTCTACAAACCATAATTCATATTTTTCTCTTTCTACAGGCCATAATGTCTGTGAGCAAGGAAGAACGAATCCAGATAATTCTACTCACAGGAAGTCGGAGTCAAAGAGAGGCCGCTGCTGAATTTAACAGATTGCATCCAGACCGCGAGCCAATAACACAGAGTTGTGTTAGCAGACTTGTTGCAAAGTTTAAGGAAACAGGATCCATAGAAGATAAACCACGCAGTGGCCCTTCAATGAGGTCCACTGACGATGATACAACGACTGCTATCCTGGAACGAAGAAGGAAATTTCCCATGGTTCCAGCAAGACGGCGCTCCTGCACATTACAGCACCCAAGTAAGGGAATACCTGTATCAACAATTCCCTGGTCATTGGATAGGACGTCGAGGGCCTGTGAAATGGCCAGCTAGAAGCCTGGATCTCACGCCACTAGATTTTTATCTCTGGGGCCACTTGAAAGCGCTGGTATGCGCAGAGAAAATTAGGAGTGTTGAACATTTGCGGCAGCGCATTATTGGAGCATGTAATACCATTACTCCTGACATCATTCACCGTGTGCTTGCTGACTGGGTATCACGTCTGAATTTGTGTATTGAAAACAATGGTGGACATATTGAGCACGTTCTCTAAATAAAAGCTTTTGTTTTGCCTTTTTTTATTATTTTTCCTATGATGCCGGACTTATGGGACACCCTGTGTATATATATATATATATATGTGTGTGTGTGTGTATATATATACACACACAGTATATATATATGTATATATATATATATATAACTTGGTTGAATGGTTTGTTCTTAAGGAAGCGTAACTTAGCGAGGAATAGGAGGACGAAAAGATGGTACATGTTTATTAACAGACGTTTCGGAAAACTTCAATTTCCATCATCAGTGCTAAAAATTTTAAAACAAGTAAAAATAAATAAGTATAATGAATAAACGAACAACAAATTAAAATGGCGCAACAATTAGCGAGAATCACAAACAAGTTACGATGTGTATTAAATTAAAAGATTAAAAGTTAAATGATGTAAAGAATAAAAGTATGGATAATAAGTAAAATATAAAATGGTTTAGGTAGAACAGAATTGTAAAATTACTTACAATTAGCGAAAATTAAAAGCAAGTTACAACGTGTATTAAATTAAAAGATTAAAAGTTAAATGATATAAAGTATAAAAGTATGGATGAAAAGTAAAATATAAAATGGTTTAAGTGAAACAGAATTGTAAAATTTCTTACCAGATTGTAATGAGACTAATTATACAGAAGGTTGGGAATGGTTGCCTGTTGAAAGAATTCCATTGGGACGATGGAGCCGGGCGGAGTGATAGTGGATTTCTTTTGAAAGTTTATTTGGCAATGTTTAAATTGAAAGCGGAACTGTAATCGTTGAGGGTTGGCTGGATACTAAGGATGTAAAGGGACTCAAGTATGCGGAGGTCGATTAGTTGGTTGGCTGAGTTGATAATTTTGAAATTGGAGGAAAGTAACGGGTGGTTGTGGAGGTGGCAGTGATCCCTTATTGCAGATTTGGAGGGTTTGTTCAGGGGCTGTGAAGTTCTTGTAGAAATCCCACGATGCTCGTCCACTCTTGTTTGATATTGGCGGATGGTACTGCCAATATAGTTCGCTTTGCAGCGAACACAATTAAAAGCGTAGATAGTGAATGAAGCAAGTGGCTGTTTTTTTTTTTTTTTTTTTTTTTTTTAAAGGTAGGATTTGATACTATTGTTGTTGGTAAAAGCGAAATGAAATTTAATTTGGGGGTAAAGCGGCGTGAGTAAGAGACGGAGTTCTGAAAGTATTTTGTGACTAATATGGTCATAATAAGGGAATGAAAAATATTGTACGTCTTTTTTAACAGTAGGAATTTTAAGGGGGGGTTGATAAATATTATTAAGAAAATTTCTGGTTAAAAACTGTAACATGTTTTAGGAAGGAGTTATTAATGCTGAAGTTAAGAATTAACTCTATTTCATGGTGAAAAGATAAGTACGAGGAGCAAAGATGGTAGGCACGGTGGATTAAAATTTTAATACTGTTTATTTTATATAGCAAAGGGATGTGGCTTAGGAAATTAGTACCCAGGCCTGTGTACGTGGGTTTTCGATATATAGAAGTGCTAAATTTGTTGTTCTGTTTAGTTATTGTAATATCTAGGAAGGGAAGGATGTTGTTGGATTCGTCTTCTTTGGTGAACTTAATATTTTTATGTTGGGAATTAAGGTAGTTAAGAAAAAGGGGGGCGTGGTTGGCATTGTGAAAAAGGAGAAAGGTGTCATCAACGTATCTTTTATATAGGCGTGGTTTATAATGAGTGGGGCAATGAAGTAGCCAGTTATTTTCGTGATGGCTGAGGAAGATGTTCGCTAAAGTGGCACTTAAGGGGGATCCCATAGCTAATGAGTCGGTTTGTTGATAAAGTTGTTGGTTAAAGAAAAAATAGGTGTCTGAGGCGGCGAGCGTAAGCAGTTTGGTAAATTCATGTTTTGTCAGATTCAAAACTGTATTCGGATTGTTGGCGAAAAGGCTATTAATACAGATATCGATGGCTTCTTTAATTGGAACGTTGGTGTAGAGAGATACTATATCGAAACTGTGCATATGAAGGTTATTTGAGTTATTTATGGTCCATATTTCTTTAGCGAATTCGTAGGAGTTGGTGACGGAATATTCGTTTTGGGTTAGGGGGGTTAACGTGGGAATTAGGAATTTTGCTAGTTTGTAATTGTGGGTAGTATAGGCCGAAAGGATGGGTCTAATGGTTAAGTTGGGTTTATGTATTTTAGGGAGGCCATAGAGAGTACCTGGGGATGAGCCGGAAGAACGTACTTGGTTATAAGTGCTTTCTGAAATTTTGTTCTGATCATATAGTTTTTTGAGGAAACGGTTGATTTTATCTTCAAGTTTTAGGGAAAGGGTTAAAGGATTATCGTTAATCTTTTTAAATTTGGTGGGATCGTTAAGAACGTTGTTAACCTTATTAATATAATCTGGTTTATTAAGAAGGACGGTGCCTTTACCTTTGTCGGGGCGTGAAATGATAATGGAGTCGTCTTTAGATAGTTCTTTAAGGCAAAAGAGGTCTTTTTTATTAATAAGGGGGGAAAAAACTTTATGAGGTTTAAAAATAAAAAAATGTTTATTAGCAATATGGGTGAGTGAGGACTTTAAATGCGGAAGTTTTGACTCGTCAACTATTGGGAATTTTTTTAAGCTATGAAAGAGTTTTTCGAAAGATAAAAAGTGCTTAAAATAATTTATCTTAAAATTTGGCAGTTTAAAATCTAGGCTTAAGGATAGGAGTCGTTTTTCATTAGTACTTAGGGTTCTATTAGAAAAGTTGAAAATGGTTTGATCAGGATTTAGGGGCTGAAGGTTAGAGTTTAAGCCTAATAGATTTAATTTTCTATTGTGTCGTTGTTGAATCTGTTTCCGGTAGATATTGACATCTTTGATAGTTTGATTTTTTAACATTAAATAGTCAATGAGACTTACAGATTCTTTTAATTGAGTTAAGAGAGAATTATATTTAACAAGAAGTCTTTTACTATTGGAATGCTTAAATTTAATTTCTTTACTCAACAATTTGCACTGGAACGATTTGTATATATTGGAGTTGTAGAGGCGTTTATTGTAGAGCTTGAATTTAATAAATTTGGGAATAGAATTATAACTCTTACAGACATTTAGGAAGTGAAGGTCGCAGTTTGTTTTCGTCCATTTTCGGTAAATGTTCTTGGAATCTTTGTACTTCTTCAGCGTGGCTCGGTCGTATCTTTCTATGATAACTTGGTTGAATGGTTTGTTCTTGTTATTTTATTTATTTGTTGGGTTCAAAATCCCAGCTGAGCCGTGAACGGCCAAATTCTAAAGGGCCAGTGCTACCTACAGCCCAAGTTAAGCTAAAATTAAAACTTACGGATTTGAGATCCTATTAGGTCCTACCTCAGGGTTGCTGACTCGATGCGGGCCTACCTTAGACCTTTGTTACATGAATTTAATATAAACAAAAGGGGTACTATTTATGGTCTTCTTTCTCAACCTTGCAACAACAACGCAACCTGGACTATTGCACGATGCAACAATCTTGTATCTAAACAACCAAACTGAATTGCAAGAGAGCTCTCTAACAGACCACACCCTGTACGTACGACATCCCACAAACGAGTAGAAAGAACGCGCAGCGCCCCAAAATGATGCCAACAGTGTGACCAAACAATGATGCCACAAGAGCTCAAAAATGCTAGCTCTAAATTAAGTTAATTTTTCACTAACCTTACAATTATGAGATGGATATATATACACCTTAACTTAATATATACAAGCAATGCTGCATCAATCAGCTTAGTCATCATATCGCCTTGGGACAACAATGGTTCTTCCTCTTCTAGATTTTCTAACACTCTCCACCGAAGAGGCATTGTTGTCATTACCTTCTGCAAGGTTAGCCAAGCCTTCTCCATGAGGCTGTAACTCAAATGTTTCATCTTGACTATCTGTGTTTTTGCTGATTTCTAAAGCATAGAGTTTTTGTATAGGTCTCTTTAACTTTCCTCCTGAAGTCTTTACCAGTGCAGACCTAACTAAATTGTCTTTGCCAACAAACAACTCTTCAATTATGCCAAGCTTCCAGCATTGCCTTGGTCTTTCATCCCCAATCATTACCACTTCTCCCACCTTGATACAATTTACATTGAAGCCCTTTACCTTGCCTGATGGGTAATAATTGAGTTCTGGCAAGTATTCCATCTGCCACCTCCTCCATAACTGATCTTGTAGCTCTTCAAGGTACCTGAACCGTCTGGTTAACTCTCCTTGAGTGCTCTGGATAGGCTGCAAGTCTTCTGGCACACTGGGGCTTGATGTTAATGGTTTACCACAAAGAAAATGATTTGGTGTCAATAGCTCTGCATCCTGCATACTGTTGTAAACAAAAGTGATAGGCCTACTGTTCACCATTGCTTCTACTTCACATAAAACAGTGCAGAATTCTTCTTTGCTCAAATGAGCATTAGCTAAAAGTTTCTTTAATGGACACTTTACACTTCTCACTAGCCTTTCCCAAAATCCTCCCCACCATGGTGCTCTCTCAAAAATAAACTCCCACTGTACCCCTTGGTGTGAAAAGTAGGATTGGAATCCTTCCTCTTTTAGCAAGGACCAAATTTCTTGGAGTTCCTTTGCAGCCTTTTTGAATGTTTTTGCATTATCCGATATGATTTTATTTGGGAAACCCCTTCTGTTCACAAACTTTTTAAAGGCCAAAAGAAATACATCACTACTTAAGTTGCTTACCAACTCCAAATGGATTGCTCTGGTGGTAGCACAGGTGAAAAGACATATATAACCTTTGTTAGACTCCCCTCGCTCATACACAGACTGGCCCTGCAAAGTCTACTCCCACTACATCAAATGGGGCAGTATAGACACACCGTTCTCTTGGAAGTGGAGCCACCTTTTCATAATAAGGCTTTGCACTCCAACGCTTACAAACCACACATTTATGCACGACCTTTTTTACTACTTGTCTAATTTTGGGAATCCAAAACTGTTGTCTGATCTCTATTATCACTTCTCTAACTCCAGCATGTAACAGCTTATGATGAGTATCCAGGATCAAAAGGTCCACAAAGTGCCCCCCAGAAGGTAGCAAGATTGGATGTCTTTTCTCCTCTGGAAGCCCAGAAAACTGTAGTCTACCTCCTACTCTCAATAAATCCTGATCTAAAAACACATCCAAACCCTTGAGAGCAGAATGTGTTGGTAGAACCTGTAATGGATGGCTGGTGAGCAATTCCCTCTCTTCACCAAATTTTTCCTTCTGCACATATACCACCCAGTATTTTCTGGCTTGCTGAATCTCATTACTGTTCAGAATTCCTTCCCTTCTTGTTTCTCCCTTAATGTTGTTGGTAAATCTATATACCCATGCTGTCACTCTTAACAATCTTTTCAGACTGCTAATGTCCTCAAGCCTCAATATGGGGTCCTGCTGCATAACTTGACAACTGTTCACAGCGCATTTTCTCACCTCACTCACCCATGCTTCTTCAGCCTGGCATTCTCCTACAATAGGCTGATTAGAAGGCCAGTTTTCACTTCCAAGTTTTAGCCACTCCGGCCCATTCCACACAAACTTGACTGTGCAAGATCTTTCACTGAAATTCCTCGTGTTGGTAAATCAGCGGGGTTTTGGGTGCCTGGACAATGCTTCCATTGCTTGGGATCTGTGTGCGCTTGAATTTCCTCCACCCTATTGGCAACAAATAGTTTCCATTCCCTTGCCTGGCTTCTTAACCAGTGCCAAACTATAGTGGAGTCTGTCCAATAATAGCTTGGAATTTCAGAGAGGGCCAAAGACTTTTGCACTATAACTGCAAGCCGACTAGCAATAACTGCACCCATCAATTCCAACCTTGGAACAGAAAGCCTTTTCAAAGGTGCTACTCTGCTCTTTGCAGCAACCAACCTGCAACTTACTTCCTCTTGCAATGCGCCTCTTATATAAATACAAGTTGCATAGGCTTCCTCACTTGCATCACAAAGGATGTGCAGCTCCAAATTGTCTGGACTATTGTTCAACTCTCCAAAGTACTATCTTGGGATTTCAATGTCTCCAAGATGTGCCAATTCTTTGAACCAATATTTCCACCTTACCACCATATGATCAGGTAACTCTTGGTCCCAACCAAGTCCAATTTCCCAGAGGCTCTGAAACCAAATTTTTTACTTTATCACAAATGGAGCCAGGAACCCAAGAGGATCAAAGACCTTTGAAGCCAAACTAAGAGCTATACGTTTTGTCCACCTTGTCTCATTCTCAGCCAGCTCTACTAAAGATTTCCCATTGAAGGTAAACAAATCATCATCTTGCTGCCAAACAATGCCTAGCACCTTCGCGTCTATTGCCCACAACTCCTTAATACCAGAATCCTCAATACTTTCTGCTGCATCAGGTACTACACAGGAATGACTCATAAACTCTTGTAATTGCGAATGATTGGTCTGCCATTTTCTAAGCTCCATGCCAGCCTCCCTCATTATAGCTCTAGCCTCCATGAATATCTGTTTAGCCACTTCTGTATTATCCACGGAACACAGCAAATCATCAACATAAAAATTTTTCCTTATGTGTTCAATAGTGTTAGGATAGACTTCAGAATATTTCTTAAAATGGTACTGCATAGTAGCTGCCAACAGAAATGGACTAGAGCTGAGGCCAAACAACACTGACTTCATTCTATATGCTTGAACCTTAGGTTCATTTTCCAACAAGTCTTTCGTATCCACCCACCAGTGGCGGTTCCTCATATGGGCAATATGGGCAGCCGCACAGGGCGGCATTTGTGGAGGGGCGGCATGAGCGCCTGCAAAAAAAATAAAAATAAAAATAAGAATAAATAAATAAAGAAATAAATAAAAATAAAAAATAAAATAAAATAAATAATAAAAGATCAATGACTTTGCATCAAGGAAGGTAAGAAGAGTCAGGCTTTAGATAGCAGTTGTGCTGTGGTGCAATTTATTTTGTTTCTTGTTCAAAGTGTAGCATAATAATTACCCTCTCTTAAGTGTCTTATTCTATTTATGTGATAGAGCATTTGTACAATTTAGAAATTTGATTCTCTAGTTTATTTAGGGCAGTTGTGCAATTTAATTTGTATTTTTCCTGTTCATAGTATCATAATTACATTCTCTTAAGTGAGTTATTCTATTTACGTGATGAAGGATTTGTAAAATTCAGAAATTTGAGTCTTTGTTTTGGTTCTGAAGTTCCAAACAATTAGTCCAATAAAAAGTTATTTTGTGAAAGAGTTATGTCTGTCCTTTATTTTGGGGGGATTCGAATGTGTGTGTGTTGGCGAACAGGGGGGGGGGGGCGCTGAAGGTGAGGTTCGCCCAGGGCGTCATGTAAGCTAGGACCGCCACTGCCACCCACAGATACCTTAATGCATCTCTGTCCTCTGGTTTTAACTTTATCCGCAAAAAGGCTTGCTTCACATCTGCAGTCAATGCTACTCTACCAAACCTGAATCTCAGTAACAAGGAAAATAAATCTGCATTTAAATTTGGCCCAGCATCCAAACAGTCATTCAAGGACACACCACCTTTGTCCTTGGCTGAGCCATCAAAAACTACCCTCAGTTTGGTGGTAGTTTTGTCTCGCCGTACCACTGCATGGTGTGGCAGATAATGTGCCTCCTGGCTCACCAGCTCACCTTGCACCCTTTCAGCATAGCCCTCCCTTACATAACTTAGGATGGCCTCATTGTATTCAATTAACAACTCCTCATTTTTTCTTAGCCTGTACAATGAAGTCTCCAACCTCCGATTAGCTAGCTGAAGGTTTGAACCGGGTTTGCAAGAATCCTTCCATGGTAGGCCAACTTCATAGCAACCATCTCTAAACCCAATCCCTTTTTCAAATTGCTCTAAAACATCATTGTTCACTGTACTTGCCTATTTGTCCTTTATGCCAATAGATTCAAGTTCCCAAAACGCTTTCAAATGCCTTTCCAGACCATGGCTGTTCTCCTAAATCTTAACAAAAAGAGCCTTAACTTCCATTTCATTGCAATAACTACCATGTAGCATCCAGCCTAGCTTACTTTCAATAGCTACCGGGCCTCGAGATGTGCGGACAATATTACCAGTGATAAAGTCCCAATAATAGTCAGCTCCAATCAAAAGACTAATATCTTCTGTTCTCAAACTTATTATTGCCCAAATTAATTCCTTTAACTTGCAATTCTTGGACACATGCCATATCTAAACAAGTAGTGACTGGAGCACAAAGTTCCTCAATCTCTACAGCTTGGACCTTGATAGTGGGACTTTGCGGTAACAACCCTTTAACCAGAACTTCTACCTTCTTAAATTTGGTTCGGTTTTGAACGGAACCCCCAAACCCAGAAATTCTTAAATTTTCCCTCTTAAGTTCTTTAAACTTCAATTTTCTGGAAATTCTGGTCTTAATAAAACTACACTGGTTACCACTATCAAACAACACTCTTACAGTAGCTTCTCCCTCATTCCCAATTAATAAGGCTGCAGTTGTTTGCAATAATCCTCCTTTACTTTTACTCCCTTGCATAGCAGTGGCATGTGCCACTGATGTCTCTACTTCTGGTGTAGGCCTACTAGGAGTGTTTTCACACAATAATGGCTGATGCCTACCATGACATTTTTTGCACAAAATTTTAAACTTACAAAACCTTCCTCTATGACCTTTCAAAAAACATTTAAAACATGCTGTGGACTTAGTTACCCTGTCCTTTCTCTCCTCAAGGGGTAAAGCCTCAGCCACCTCACATTTATATGACTTGTGGTTGCCTTCGCAAAATATGCATTCCTTGATTCCCTTTAATTTATTCTCAGAGGATGCATGTAGAGCTGACACTGTACCTGTGCTATTCCTTTTTGTGGAAACTTTGGTGCTGTGCCTGCCTTTGTCCCCTTGTTTACCATCCCACTGTGCAAACTCAACTCCCTCTCGTCTTGCTAATTCTGTGCCTAAAAGACTTAACATCTGCTGAAGGGGGGTGTACACATGTTCTGCAGAGTGTCCCCTACTTAATTCAAGCAAAATTGAGCTAGGCAATTTAGACTCCAGTGTAGGAACCAACATTATACCATACCTTTCCATTCCTACACCCAAGTTGTCCAGGGACCTAGTTCTAATTTCAAATTCATCATATAACTGCCGTAACTCCTTGACACTATTAGGATTATTAACAGGAGGTATAGCTAAAAGTGCACGGAGGTGGCTTTTAATTAAGATCTCTGGCTTACCAAACCGTTTCTTTAATATATCCCAAGCCACATTATAATTAGCCTCTGTTAATGCTAATCCTGCTATAGTCTTTGCTGCCTCCCCTTCCAAGAGGGACCGCAAATAATTAAACTTCTCCACGGCACTTAACACTTGACTAGAATGAACTGCTGATTGAAAACTGTCTGCCCATCCTTGCCATTCCTGAATACTCCCAGAAAATGTTTTGAGTACAAGCCTCGGTAATTGAACTACAGATCTGTTAACCTTAACTTCACAAACATCATTTGTTGAGTGTTGTGTTTCATTATTAGACCTGGTCTCTAACTGTACTGAGCTGCTAAACTCTTTTGCTCGGAGACCTACTTTAATTATATCATCAATAATCTCTTCAAAGTAAATTATGTTATTTTCTATTTCATCCTCTTCTATAAGAGCCTCAATTTTAACATTTACCTCACTTAGAGCAACCTTTTTAGTTTCTAATATGGAAAGCTGCGCAGTCACTAAGCGTAAATCCTCTTGCTCTATGGCAGAATCTATAGTGGCAATGACCTTTGTAATTAGACCTTTGTAGGCGCTTCTCCTTTTTATAAATTTGTTCAATTCAGATGCACTCATCTTCAATGCAAACAACAATTGGGCTCAATACCAAATGAGCTGAATTGGCAGAAATACTTAACCAAATGATCAAACGCAAATTTACTTTCAAATAAACTGAATTGCTGGGTGGGGTACTAACCAAACACCAGTATGGAATACCAAATTTTCCACCCCAGGACCTTAATTCAATAATAACCCAAATTAACCAAACCGGTAAAATGTTGGCCAAAAACAACGACAGACGACTGGCCAAGTTTCGCAATTGGGCGACCAAACTTTCTACCCTGGGACCTTAATTCAATAATAACCGAAAATTAACCAAACCGGTAAAATGTAGGCCAAAACAACGACAGACGACTGGCCAAGTTTCGCAATTGGGCGACCAAACTTTCTACCCTGGGACCTTAATTCAATAATACTCAACCCGTCTAGGCCTAACTTGGGCTACAATTTGCACAATCAGAACTTTGCCGAAAAATAGTCACTGACTCAGTTTTGGGGTAGAATCCGGTTCTGAAGGACCATGTTAATTTATTTATTTGTTGGGTTCAAAATCCCAACTGAGCCGTGAACGGCCAAATTCTAAAGGGCCAGTGCTACCTACAGCCCAAGTTAAGCTAAAATTAAAACTTACGGATTTGAGATCCTATTAGGTCCTACCTCAGGGTTGCTGACTCGATGCGGGCCTACCTTAGACCTTTGTTACATGAATTTAATATAAACAAAAGGGGTACTATTTATGGTCTTCTTTCTCAACCTTGCAACAACAACGCAACCTGGACTATTGCACGATGCAACAATCTTGTATCTAAACAACCAAACTGAATTGCAAGAGAGCTCTCTAACAGACCACACCCTGTACGTACGACATCCCACAAACGAGTAGAAAGAACGCGCAGCACCCCAAAATGATGCCAACAGTGTGACCAAACAATGATGCCACAAGAGCTCAAAAATGCTAGCTCTAAATTAAGTTAATTTTTTACTAACCTTACAATTATGAGATGGATATATATACACCTTAACTTAATATATACAAGCAATGCTGCATCAATCAGCTTAGTCATCATATCGCCTTGGGACAACAATGGTTCTTCCTCTTCTAGATTTTCTAACAGTTCTTAGGGAAGCGTAACTTAGCGAGGAATAGGAGGACGAAAAGATGGTACATGTTTATTAACAGACGTTTCGGAAAAATTCAATTTCCATCATCAGTGCTAAAAATTTTAAAACAAGTAAAAATAAATAAGTATAATAAATAAACGAACAACAAATTAAAATGGCGCAACAATTAGCGAGAATCACAAACAAGTTACGATGTGTATTAAATTAAAAGATTAAAAGTTAAATGATGTAAAGAATAAAAGTATTCTTTACATCATTTAACTTTTAATCTTTTAATTTAATACACATCGTAACTTGTTTGTGATTCTCGCTAATTGTTGCGCCATTTTAATTTGTTGTTCGTTTATTTATTATACTTATTTATTTTTACTTGTTTTAAAATTTTTAGCACTGATGATGGAAATTGAATTTTTCCGAAACGTCTGTTAATAAACATGTACCATCTTTTCGTCCTCCTATTCCTCGCTATATATATATATATATATACCTTACCTTACCTTACAACCTTACAAAGGTTCCGCGCGATGATTTCTCATTTCGCGAAGGTCAAGCTTGTCGCCCCTCCTCTCGAGTTGGCCTGGTGAAGTAGTGAGTTGGATTCTTGCGCTCTCCACCTCACATAGCCAGGTACGCCCGGCTCATCGGGGATTGTTCTGAGCCAGGCGTCTAGTCTTCTTTTGAAGATTTCCACTGCAACTCCCTTCGTGTTTCTTAGGTCTTTGGGCAACTGATTAAACAGTTTTGGTCCTCTCACTAAAAACTATTTTCTTTCAGGGTTAAGGATGTTCCCTGTCTCGCCTTCAATTTGGGAATACGACACAGTCTACCGCTTCTACTTTCCACCGTTGTTTGGGGAGTTATGGGATTCAGAGTAAGATTAGGGACTAGTTTCTCCATTATTTTCTAAGTGTAAATAATGGTGTATCTCTCTCTTCTCCTTTCCAGTGAATATACAGTAGGTCTAGTTCTCGTAACCTTTCCCAGTAATTTAGTTCTTTGCACCCATTGATCTTGGCTGTGAAGCTTCTTTGGATCCCCTCCAGCTGTCTAATGTCTTCTTTTTTATATAGGGATGTTAGAACCGAGCAGTATTCCAATTTGGGTATTATCAGGGTTTTCAGTAAAGGAATCATTACATTCCTATCCCTTCGTTTAAAAGTTCTCAATATCTGACCCGTTATTCTCTTTGCTCTGTTTACTGCTATCTTATTTTGTGTTTCAAATTTCGCATCATCTGTCATTACAACCCCTAAATCTTTTGCTCTGGAATTTCTCTGAATTTCCTGTCCATTTGGGGTATAATATTCCATGGACTTTAGGTCTTTTCTTTTTCCGTACCGTAATAGCTGAAATTTCTCGGTGTTAAACTTCATATTGTTGTCTTCCGTCCACTTGTAGATTTTGTTTATGTCGGTTTGTAGAGATCCTATGTCTTTTGGGTTTCTTATTTTTCTACTGATCTTTGTGTCATCCGCAAAGGATGTTACTGTGCTGTCTCTGGTAACGTCCTCATCTATGTCAGTTAGCATGATTATGAAGAGTAGTGGAGCTAATACTGTTCCTTGTGGTACTGAGCTGAGGACCTCTGATTAAGATACTCCTTGTACTGTGACGACTTGCCTCCGCTCACTAAGGAAATTATATATCCATTTCCTTACTTTTCCTGTTATTCCCATATATTTCAGTTTATGTATGATTCCGTGGTCACACTTGTCGAACGCTTTAGCAAAGTCTGTGTATAGTACATCATAGTTTTCATTACTTTCAAGTGAATCAATAATGTTGTTATAGTGTTCCATTAGTTGTGATAGGCATGATCTGCCTGACCGAAACCCGTGTTGGTTATCATTGATTTTTTTATGAGTTTCCAAAAAGTCATAGATTTTCTGTCTAACTATTCTTTCAAATATTTTAGTGAGCTGAGATGTAAGCGACACTGGCCTATAGTTTTTGACCTCGGATCGATCTCCTCCTTTATATATTGTTACTATGTTCGCGCTCTTCAGGATGCCCGGTATTTCTCCCGTGTCTAATGATCGTCTCTATATCCAGTATAGGGGCTCAGCGATTGCATTCTTGCAATTTTTGATCAGTGTGGCATTCCATTTATCCGGTCCTGCCGCTGAGTGTGTTTTTAGTTTCCCTATGGCTTGTGTAATATCATCCGTCGTAAAGTCGAAATCCGTTATACTTTCCCCCTTGTGGTTCTTCTTCAAAGAACGCGTTTCTATCGCATATTAATTTGTCAGTTTTTGGGATACTGAAAGATGATTCATACTGAGCTTTTAATATTTCAGATACTTCTGTTAGATCATCAGATAAATCACTGTTCTCATTTTTTAAAGGTCCGATAGTCGCATGGTTTTTCGACTTTCTTTTTGCGAAATTATAGAAGTACTTTGAGTTAGCCTTTATCGCTTCTATAGCGTCATCTTCTTCTTTTTCTGTATGCTTCTCGATTAGTTCCTGTATGACGACATCGATACTTTGTAGTTTATCATTTAATATTTTTCTGATGTTGTTATCTTTACAATTATTTAATTTTGCAGTCACTCTTTTTCTCTTTCGGAACAATGCCCTCTTTTGTCTTTCGAACCTGCTTCTCTTATATATATATATATATATATATATATATATATATTATATATATATATATATATATTATATATATATATATATATATATATGTTAAACACAGACCATGCATGGAACAAGGAACTCTTCTGGGAAATTACATCCACTATAGTTCGAATAAGTAATGATAAGTGACAAATACTATAGTTTCTTCTTTTTCATGATGGAAAGCCCAACGTGGGCACCGGCTTTCCATTATGAAAAAGAAACAACTATAGTATTTGTCACTTATTATTACGTATTCGAACTATAGTGGATGTAATTTCCCAGAAGAGTTCCTTGTTCCATGCACGGTCTGTGTTTAACATATAAGTTTCTCAGGGGACCATTCTGAATTTGTATATCAGATCGGTTCGCAACCCCAACGTTGGAAAGCCCTTCCTTTGATGTTGCGAATTAATTAAACAAAAAACAAACAAAACATCTTTATTGCGGATCATTCACAATCCATAGCCACTTAACTCGACATACAAGTACAATCTTACGTATACATCAAAAATAATATAAAAATAAGGCTAACATAGCCACTTAACCTAACATACTGGCATACTAATTGAGTAATTATCTGATAACTTTATGTATATTGTTATTACCTGAGATATCTTATAACACTTATAACACTTATTATAACATAACCACTTGCTATAACACTTATTATAAAACAATTTAATATGCATATATAATCTTTGCTACATTACAAAAATAAGGTATTGTAAACCAGCAGTTGTCTGAACCAAGATTGCCATGTAGGTGAGAGGTACACAGTATTTGAAGACAGGACATTGTACAATAACACATTAGAGCTGTTTTGGACCCTAGTAATGAAATTATATATATTCTTCCGGATTAACATTTGGTTCATAGAGATACAATGAGAACACGGTTACGCGTAGTAAACATAAAACTGGCACTGCACCATTTTGGTTCCCTACATAGCATACGAAGAATATTATAAGCAACAGAGAGTTTATTCATAGCAGTTTTTGTATAATTCCACCACAGATGGGATGTACTGTATACAATGCAGTACAGTAAGTTCTTAAAAGATAAATTTTAACTGATTCTGAACACATACCAAATTTCCTTACTAGCATGTTACCCTGTACAGTGTACATACAGCTTTTCACGTTGCCTCGCAATATCAAGTTCATCTCGCAGCTCGTGAGTAATTACATGACCTAAGTATTTACATGTGTCTTTGACAGGTATAGTCTGACCATTCATTTCAAAAGACCCACATGATACGTGTTTCAGTAGATTACACCTAAAAATCAAAATACAGCTCTTTGCCCCAATATAGGTGATGTCATTTTCTATACCATATTGTTCACATACCTCTAATAGTACTCTCAACCCATGGGGAGAGGGTGACAGAAGAACAAGGTCATCAGCATACATTAAATGATTAATTTTTTCCTTTCCAATGACACAGCCAGTACGTGCAGTTTTTAGTTCATTGGTAAGGTCATCTATGTATATACAGAAAAGATAGGGTGATAATATACCTCCTTGCCTAACACCATTAGTCACCTTAAAACCTGGTGATACAGTGTTTTCCCATCTTACAAACATGGTCTGCTCTGCAGTGGTGTAGTGCTGTGGGAACGCGTGGGAACGGCGTTCCCTTACTTTTTTTGGTAGACGGAACGGCGTTCCCTCACTATTTCAAATAAATCCGAACTTACAAATCTCTAACGTCATGAAATTTTAATTCCCACCCCTAGAAGAAATATGTGAAAGAATCATTAACTGTTTCATTTCTTTAAGCTTCGACTGAGGCAATGCTAGCCTATAAAGATCTGGTGAAACAGTCACCACGGCGTACCAGTTGTTAACTTTTTTTTAGTTAATCATTCCACTTGTTAGCTATTTTTATTGATCGTACTGGATGTCGTATATCTAATGACACTGGAAATACTGCATCTTCAACCTTGGAATATATCCTAATATCCAGTGCATATGACCTCAAAATATCCCTGAAATTGGTCAGATTTCAAAAGATTTCCCGGGGGGCTTACAGTGCCCCCGGACCCCCAGCTGTATGGGCTCGCCGCGCTCGCCATTGTCCCCCCCCCCCCCCGCATCTGAGTAACACTTTCAAAATGCGTTCCCTCACTTCTTTATTTAGCACTACACCACTGCTGCTCTGTATACCAGAATGCAAGTATCCTAAGTATATATTTAGGTACCCCTCGACACAAGAGTTTCTTGAAAAGTTTGTGATGGTTAACTCTAACAAATGCTTCTGATGCATCCAAAAAACAGGAATATACAACAACCCCATCATTATATTTTTCAACTTAAATACCGTAATTATTATTATTATTAATTATTAAAATGATATATGCAGCAACATTAGAAAAGACATTTAGCTAAATAATATTTCGTGAATAAAGTTACTCGAAAATGAAAAACAAGCCTTAAAAACACAAAATTCACTATTTTGTCCACCCACTTTATTGGTATGCATTTGAAGATTAATGACGTTTAGGTCCGAAGCCGTACAATAACATGTTACCAAAAAACAGTTTGTAATTTATAGGCTGATGACGTAATCACATTATATAATTTTAATGTGATCTAAATTACTTCATATTTTATCACGAATTATAAATAAATTAATTTTTTGAAATTATACATTTTTTATTTTAAATAAAATTGGAATTATAGTGCACCTTATACGGAAGTTTAAATTGCAGTATTTTAGTAGCTGAAATCATCGGCAGTAATGGATAGATGTATTGCTTAAAATATTTTTTGTTAAGTTAGATTTGTGGAAAAACTAGAACGGCACTTAAAAAAAATTAATGGTATGTTTTATGTTTACTAGAGGCAGTATTGTTCTGATTAAAGCCTTTAAGTCGCCTGTATAGGCTATTTGTAAGTAACTCGAAAAATTATCACAGAACAACATGGCGATTGGTTTCCAATTTGCCTGAATTGCGTTTCATACTTGAAAATATTGTAAAAGCATTTTAGGATAACTAAAGGAAATCTTTAAATATGGTTGAATTAATTTTTAAAGATTTCTTAAGTTTTTTTATAAGTTCGTTTTATTTTCAATTTGCACTGATACTCTTGACGTAGTTAAAGTTTTAAATTTAACAAATAAAAATTAGAAAATGAATTCCTACGTTTCTGTTGAAGAACAAGAAGTTTCGTGTGACGATTTTGATAGCTTTGTATTCAGCGCTTCAAATATTTCTGGTAGTAGCGTCGACTCAGATAGAAAAAGTGAAAACGACCTAAATTTCTCAAATAATGAATTTTTGAGTCCTTCATCCGACAACTCCCCTACAGCCTCATCAAATAACTTAGTGTTGTGCATGGCGCAGAGTAAAGCTAGTCAAAATCGAACAGGAGGAAGTGGTGAATTTGCTCATAACTTGGGACTCCATCCTAGACCTAATACAAGAAGAAAATCTAAATGTGATTCTGGAATTGATATTGATTCGAAGTTGATTCCACTTGAGATTGGTGAAAGCTATGATGGTAGCAGTGCTGTAGATATTGACTGCCTTCCACTAGAAACGCTATTGATGAATTATCCTGAGGAAATTGATTGTGTGTCATTGAATGAAAAAGATTTAAATATTGAAAACAGACTCTTTGAATCAGATTTGGAAAGTGACAGTTTTGATGGTTTTTCTGATAATAGTAACAGCAGTTTTGAAGGGTTTCTTTTAAATAAGTGTAGCCCTATATATTCAGGAAGTGACGAAGCATGTACATTGGATCCTAGACCGAAATCTAAGGGTTTGGATTCTGTAAGCATTAAGCCTAGACATAGATCATTTGTATCATCCTCTCCACTTGATAACAGAGAGGACACAGTACCTGAAAAGACCAGAATCATAACAGAAATTTCAAATTCATTTGGCAAATATAAAGTAGAATATCCTGTTCATACATCAAAGCCTAACATAGTATCGAGTACTCCCATAAGTAGGCCCTTAAGAAGTTGTCAAAATTATTCTAAAGGTTTTATTAGTCCTGTTTATTTTTCAACTTCTCCGAAATTTAAGGAAGAAGCTAATGTCTCCAGAACAATGCAACAAAAAAGTAAAAAAGAAAAATTGAAATATCATAATAGACTTAGGTCTGTATCATCTGTTGAGGTAGATGATAATGAGATTGATAAGGACTTAGATTGTATTAGATCAAAAGTTGATCAAATAGTTCTTGAAAATGCACAAGCAGTTACACAAGGCTTTACAAGAAAAGAAGTTTCTGGAAGCTCTTCTTTAACTAGCATTAACCTGGATGATTCAGATGATGAAAGTTTTGAGGGGTTTGACATTGAATGTAACCAACATACTGGTATTGAAACCATTATCAGTAATGATATATTGGATGATGAAACTCGGGAAAATAAAGCTGAGGCGATAGATTTAGAAGATTTTATTGGAGAAAATTGTAACCGTATTGGTTGTACTATTAGCTGGCTTGAGAGTGGAAGAGCTAAAAGTAAGCCTGTGAAAATAACAAATGGAGTAGTGTATGAATTGAATGAGTTTGCCAAAAAAATTGCATGGGAACCATCTTATGTTGCAGTTTGGATTTTAAGACTAAGAGGATATACTAGGCCTAATGTTGAAATACAAAATGAAGATATGAAAAAAATAAACTATATCATCAAGAGACGTAAAGCTTTATCCGTTACATTTGCTGGTTATGTTACTCTTAAAACAAAATTATCATCCTTCGATTCAGAGCCTTTTTCCTTAGCCAGTATTGAAAAGTTAGATAAGGGATATGAAAGAAAAGAGAACATCCTCTATACTAAGCCTGCAGATAATTCACAGTCTTTTGGAGTACAGGATGTAAAGAATGTGTCTAAATTATGTAATAAAGTAAGTAAGCCTGATAAAATGAAGCCAGGTTATAATGAAATTAATAAAAATAAAGTCTTGGAGGAAAATACCACAGATGAACATACGCAAGAAGATATTGAAAACAAGTCGCATAGTTCAGAAAATGAAACATTTTCTTCAGATAATGAGTCCTTATTTAATTCAGATAATGACTTATCACACGATTCAGATGATGATACATTTTCTATTTCAGAAAATGATGTATCAAGTCCCTATATTGAAAGAAATGATAGCTCATGTTCTGATGCTGAAAGTGGAAATAAAATAAAAAATGAGAAGTTGTATAGTACTACAGTTCTTCATTCACAGAGTCCCGAAAATATAATAAAAAGTAGTAAGGGTAGAGTGAGAAAGCCAACTGTTAAAGCTCAGGAATCTTATTCATTAAAACTGAGTCATGCTATTAATACTTCCATTTTGGATGAAGTTGGAGTAAATAAAAGCCCTTGTAAAGATGTCACTCTGTCTTCTAGTGAAGTGTTTAAACCCAAGTTACTTCATCCTATTTTTAAAGATGTAAAAGTAATTGGCCCTCATTGTGAGGCGAGTGGGATTGATATAAAACTTTTGAATTCATTTAATAAAGCTGATAATCCTATTACAAATGGGGTTGTTTATGAATTATATCATTTCTTTAGAGAGAGGAAGGCTTCTTTAACATCTTTAGTTCATACTTTATATAGACTAAAAGACAATCCTATTGATAAATCGCATATAATTGCAACCATGGCAAAAATTCATGAAATGGTCAAAGTTATGTGGGAAGAAAGATTAAGTAAAAACTGCAATATGCCCTTTGAAGAATTTAACTTACCCGAACCTCAGAATAAATTAAAGAATTGGAAACCCATTGGCGATGAAAAAGCTCCTTCAAAAATGAAGAATGAAAAGCTTGTTGAAGATTCAGAACCCCAAAGTAAAAAGAGAAGGTTAAGTGATAGCCATAAGCCTGTTACTAAAGAGGTTTCTCCTGAAAGTTTGGAAACTGATTCTAATTCATCAGACTCAAATTTGAGTAACTCTAATCTTTGTGAGCCAGATCCACCAAAGGAGTCTTCTGCTGTGAATAAAACCTTTGATTTAAATTCTACTAAAGGTTATTTGGGTAAAGTTACGAGAGGTGATATTGTATATTTATATACAAAGTGGTTAAAAAAGAAGATGGAAGGTCAGAGTAATGTCTTTGTCACAGATTTATCAAAGGATGTTGAGGAACTAATCATTGATCGAAAAGTTGAATTCATCAGAATACCAGTTGGAACTTTGATGTCATCTTCAGTTAAACTCTTTGAAGAGTTTCGAAAACTCTCAAAAATTAATATGTATGAAGCCAAAATGTATTTGTTAGAAGATTGGATTGAAGATATTAAATCAGTTTTAAGTTCTATTAGTAAGAAAAAGTCTGTCTCTGATCCTGGGAATGAGGATGAAAATCAGGAAATTTCCAAATCATCTACAGCTTCACCTTTGAGTGTTTCTGTGAATAAAAATTCAGAATGTAACACCAAAATAACTAATATTCCAAGTGTTAAAGATCAAATTTCTTTCAGCAATTCATTATCTACCTTAGAAAATGCCCCTAATTTAAGTAGACATAGTCCAAAAACCCCTAAAACTCCTGAAACCACAAAGCCATTAATTAAGAATGTATCAAATGAATACGAAGTTGAAAAAATTGTTGGTTATCGAATTGTTAAAATTGGGGAAGAATCTGTAACTGAATATCGAATTCGCTGGGCTGGTTTTTCATCTAAAGATGATTCCTGGATCAATGAAGCAGATCTTAACTGTCCTGATATCTTAGCAAGATTCTGGGAAGCACTCAACAAACAGAGAGCTTCAAAAATTAAAACTGAACTAGTGTCTGTTGCGGCAGTTGTAAAAGAAAAGAGACTTCCCTCTAAAAGTGTGCTTCAGGGACAAGAAAATATATCACCTTTTTCTGGAAGAGACAGTGGATCATCGCAAAAGTTTTTCAATTTAATGGTTCAGAGCTTGAAGCCCAATTTAATTGACTACCAACATGAAGAGGAGAGACCATTCACTAAAAGAGTGAAAATTTCAAAGGGAGAAGTGTTGAGTATTTATGATAAATGGCGACAGGAAAACCAAGAGCACCTTCTGACTGGTGGTAACCAAAAAGTGGATGTAAATGTCTTAATATCAAGAGTTAAGGACTTAATTGAGATGAAGAGAGTTAGAAATTTTAATCCAAATTGTCTCATTGATGTTTGTTATCGCATGTCATTGATGAAAGCAAAATTAAAAGATGCTAAAAAAGTGGATGAATATTTGTCTGGAGACTTTATAGAATTGATGCAGGTTGGTCAGAAACATCAGGATTTTGTACGCAAGGAAAATTCTTTAAAACTAAAGAAAATTAAACAAGACAAATTAATGACCACATCAACAGAAAATAACAAGTTTAATGAAAAGATGAATACCCTTTGTAACTTAGAGAAAGAATCATTAATTATTGCCAAATATATGACAGAAAATAGAACAAACAGGAATATTGGAAAAAACTTGGAAAGTGAAATCTCTGCAATGGCCAAAGTTTTGGAAGTTGACCGAGATGAAGTTGCGAGTGTTGAAAGCTTAAAAAAGCAGAATTCAAGTGTTGTTAAAGAATTGGAGGCTTGTGGTGTTAATGAAGATACATTAGATGAATTACTTAATATTGCCTTAAAAATTAATTAGATTGAGATCCCAAACAATTATTCTTGCAGAAACATTTTGTGAATAGATTTAGTGAATGTAATAGTTAAGAAGTTTTAGTTTTTGGTTTATGTACATGAATTATGAGAACAAAACTTACATTCTATGGTAAGGCTTACCAATATAGTGTGGTCAGTTTACATAATAATATTCAAAATTACTGGGCTTACAACATTCTGTATAGCCTGTATGGCGTATGCTAGTTTAGCAGAATTTGTGTATACAGTAATTCCTTATTTTACATGGGGGGTTCTGTGCTTGTGTGACCTGTGTACAGTATATGAGACGCGATACATCTACATTCAGTTTACCCTAATACATCATTTACAAGTTACATGGGCCTATATATATAGCCTGATTTAACATTAACAACAAGTTAAGCTATAAATATAGTTAGAAAATAATACAGGAATAGTCCGCATAGTATGGATTTGATCAGTACGGAATTTTCTATAGTACGGATTACAATTTAACACCAAATCCCAGTTCAGTACTGGTCCTGATTCCCTCCAGTACAGTTTTTTTTAGTTTTGCAAAAATATTTTTTTCTAACCATGCACATTAAATGTAAATAGGTGAAGATTAGATTCTGCAGATGTTTGAGAGTTGCTTGACTCTCGTTCAGAAGAGCTTAGCGATAATGATCTCATCAATTTCGAAGAACAGCATGTGCTCAAAAAAGAGGACAATAAAAGCAAAGAAAATGAAGATCAGAAATCATCAAAGGAGTTCTCCATAGATGAACTTGGAAAAATGTTTCGGGTGTGTGAAGAGCTTAAAGAAAAAATTATGCATGGAGATCCTAACATCGAGCGCAGCATGAAAGTGTGAAGAGACTTAGAAAATGCAATTTGCTGCTCAGAGAATTGTATGCTAATAAGGAGAAAAATAAGTGTTCAAACATTACTGTTGAAGTATTTTTCAAAAAAATATTTTTTTTGCAATTTAGTACGTATATATTTAAATGAAATTTAGAAAAATGAAAGCATTTATTAACCTTTGCAGTTGTTTCACAATTAAAACTAGTTTAAATTAATGCAAAAGTTAGACTTTTATAATGTTATTGATGTCTGAGAATGAATTACTTTATTTTAAATTGATTATATTCCCCATTCAGTACGGATTCACATAGTACCAGTACGGTACTTTCCATGCATGCATTAACTGTACTATGCGGGGTATTCTTGTATATATAATAATATAATATACAGGGTGTTTATAAAGTCCCTATTTATTTCAGTGAAAATGTAGCAAAAAGGTTAAAATTTAATAATAATATAATAGAAGGCATACTTAAGCATATGACTCTACATGAGCACCATCAGTATCTCTACAGAGTTTGAATCTGTCGGCAGCATTGTGGAACACATTTTGGAGCATGATGGGGGTTATTTTTGTAACTGCTGTTATAGTACGAGCACGTAAATGTCCCAGCTTCATTCAGATGGCATTTTAAACATCTTTCAACAAGATGGGGCACCTTGTCATTACGCAAACATTGTTCGGGAGTACCTAAATGAACGATTTCCAAATTGGTGGATCGGACATGGAGGCAACAGGCTGTGGGTGGCTCAATCTCCTGATCTAATGCCCTTGGGTTTTTTTGCTCCCAAATGTGTTCCATAATGCTATTGACAGATTCTAACTCTGTAGAGATAATGATGGTGCTCATGTAGAATCATATGCTTAAGTATTCATTAAATGTATGCCTTCTATTATATTGTTATTGAATTTTACCCTTTTTGCTACATTTTCACTGAAGTAGATAAACACCCTGTATAAATAATACTGCGTGGTGGCTGATTCACTCAGTGCACTGCACAATATGTAATTGTACTACATGTGGAACTGGCATGCAGTATTTATGTTCAAATTTAGCATTTTAGGTATGGCATGGCTTACCTGCATATATGCAAAACTGCGTAAAACAAGGGATTAATATATTATTTATTATGTTAAAATTTTTACCAGTTCTACAGTACTTTCATTAATACAAAACAGTTATACCATACTATTTGTTCCCTATTTAAATTAGCTGAACATACTGATTTAGAAAAGTTGAGTGGTTTTTATTCTTGCAGGAACTTATATAGCTATATAGGGTGTCCCCCCAAAAATTGAAATTTGGAAATTGTAGGGTCCCACCACCTAGAGAGTTTCTCTTGACCAAAATGTTACATCCTGTGAAATTTCAGCTCATTCAGAGATGATTTAGGAGTTCCCCCAAAAATACCCTATAGACTCTTGACCAATCAAAATTCAGTGAGCTCTTGCATACTAAGTATTCATTGCATCTCAGTGTATTTGGTACCATTAAGAAGATAGATTAGAAAAACATGTAGATTTAAAAAATGTGTTGTTTGATGGTACCAGATAAATAGACAAAAAATTATTGCCAGTCAAAATCTTGAAAATTCCAGTATTATTGCAAGAGTTTCTTTTGCAACCTTTGATTTTTGGCATGTCAAATCCTGTCATTGTGTTGCTGGCCTGCTCAGCAGCTTTCTAATTTTTTTTTTATGCACACCAGCATTTGGAAATCATCAATGATCATTGCTTCTATGGTCAATCTGTAGTTGGGATTGTTGCTTCCTTCATTGTAGATTTCTGAATGCTGGTGTGTGCTCATTCCAGGACAGCAGAAACATTCTGAAATATAATGCATTTGCAAGTGCCTCATGGTGTGATGACAGTCTCATCCCCAGTGTCTTCTTTTGTACTGCTACTTGATGATTCCTCCTCCTCCTTTGCTCCTGTAGTTGGGATTCCTGTTTCTGTGCCATGCTCGACTGAGAAATTGAGCTGTCCTCATCTCCTTAGCAATGAGTTTACTGTCCACAGACCCAATAAACCCAGTCAAGGACTATCATTGCAGTGCCAGAAATCATTGGTCCAACTTGATATTGATGAGTTGATCTGCTTTAGCATGGCTGATGTCAAACAGCTTCTCCATCAGTTCACTAAATTTCTTTTGATTCAGTGGGTGTTTTGAGTTACTCCTCGCACAGTGTTTCATTAAACTTGATATGTTGGCTGTACAGATCCAAGGCCTGTAGGATATGCTGTTTTTGTTGTATGGGAAGTTATGACTTGATCCAGAATGGCACAAGTAGGTTGTGTACCCTCTGGGCACTTCCACAAATCATGTTTTTGTTTGCAATGATGATATATAAAGTTTGACATGACATCATGCCCTGATGGAAGTTGAGCACCAGTGATTGTCTCTCACGCGTGTTCAATCACCCAAACTTCATTGGAACTACATGTCACTATTGAAGATGATGATGAGGACATGTCTGAAATGAAACAAAGCAATACAAAGCCCTGGACCATATTTTTGCCTCGCTGCTTCTATTGGGGGGGGTGCTGTTTTTGCGGGCATTCACCAGTGGCCCCTCCTTCCTGCTGCCTAAAAAAAATTAGAAAGTTGCTAAGCAGGCCAGCAACATAATAACAGGAGTTCGATGTGCCAAAAATAAAAAGTTGTAAAAGAAGCTCTTGCAATAATATTGGAATTTTTTAGATTTTGACTGGCAATAATTTTTTGTCTATTTATCTGGTACCATCAAACTACATGTTTTTTGAATCTACAGACAAAGATCTTCTTAATGGTACATACCAAATATGTTGAGATACAACGAGTGCTCAGTACTGAATTCTGATTGGTCAAGAGCCTATTGGGTATTTAGGGGGGGAACCCTTAAATCACCCATAAATGAGCTAAAATTTCACAGGATGTAACATTTTGACCAAGAGAAATTTTTTAGGTGCTGGGACCTACAATTTCCAAATTTTGATTTTTTGGGGGGACATCCTTATATATAACACACACACACACACACACACACACACACACACACACACACACACACATTGAGAAAGAGCCTAATATATAATATAATTGTAGTTTTTCTTTCACTAAATAAGAATTATATTAAGATAAGTCTACTTGAAGTATTTCTCTCGACAAATTTATCTGACTGAGTCATTTATGGTACTTTTCAGAGCCTTTGTCATCATGTCTGCTTCAAGACCACAGCGCAACACTGCTGGCAACAAAATGTCCAAGTTATTAGAAGAGGAGGAAGAAGATGAATTTTATAAGACTACGTATGGAGGATTTCAAGAAGATGATGACGACTGTGATTATGTGTAAGTTAAATTATTCTAACGTTTGTGGAATGAATGTGGATCTCCTTTATGGAATATTATAATTTGGGCTGCATAATAATAATAATAATGAAGAGTTAGAAAGGTCAGGAACTGGCACAGTACTGAGGCCAACTAATACTGCCCATTGCTGCCCCTCTATTATTATTATTATTATTATTATTATTAAGGGTGAAACCTCTAACCTTGGCATCTTCACACTTCACTTATAGGGAAATGGTGTAACCTACTTAAATGTTGGGTGCTGGCTTTAGGCTGTCTAATTTCATATGATGTGTATGAATACTGGATAAGCAGTAGTTAAACAAAACTAAGTAATGTAGCTCTTTGAAAGCTAAAAATTCATTAACACGCGGACAGAAGAATAAAGAATAGACATGGTGATGGATAATTAATAGTTCTCCACTGTAGTCCCTATACTGGTAAATGTAATCAATTACAGTTGCCCCACTGTTTATAAACATTTTTTCATCTTTAACAGTAAACAATATACAGGGCGTCCCAAAAAAATGTATACACACTTTAAATAATTATAAAGGCAGTGTTTATTAAAATACATTTCATTTTCAAAATGTAATAGAATCTACAGACATTATTTAATTGTTTTTTCAATGCCTGTTTTCAAACTGATGTCCGTTCTGGTCCAGGCACTGCTGATAACGCGAAGCAATGGAATCGCAAACATCACGAAACATTTCGTTTGGTATTTGTGCGCATTCTCATTCAATGGCTGCTCTCAATTCAGCAACTGTTGCAGGTTTTATAGCGTAGACTTTGTCTTTTAAGTATCCCCATAAAAAAAAGTCTAGTGGTGTGAGGTCTGGTGAACGCGGAGGGTATTCTACGAAACCCCTTCGTCCAATCCACATCCACATCGTGCCAAGTACCACTCGCAATACTCCACTCTTTGGTCCGGATCATCTTCATTAATAGCATGGACTAATCTTGGAATGTAACTTTTCCATTGACAGCGCTTCAAAATGCGTTGGACAGACGATTCTGAAATTCCTACCTCACGACTCGCTTGCCGCTCAGATTTTCTTGGACTTTGGTGATAAGTTTCCAGTGCTCTTTCTTGCTTTGTGGGGCTTGTCGATGTCCGTGGTCTTCCGGAACGCTTCTTGTGGACATTCTGAACAGTTCCATTGGCTTCAAACTTATCTCTAATTCGAGTGATGGTAAGTCGTGTTGGTGGATCTGCTTGAAACTCCCTCCTAAACTGTCTTTGCACTTCAACTGCGTTTTCACACTTCCAGTAGCATTTTAGAATGAATTTCCTTTGTTCAAAGCTTAGTCTGACTGCCATTATTACTTCTAATGGGTTTAACTTGGAAAGAAAGAAACATCAATTGAGCTATCAGCTGTTAAAGTGTGTATACATTTTTTTGGGATGCCCTGTATATTAGAAAAGATGAAATATGCGTATAGGTTCCATATAGTGTGTGTGAAAAATATATTTATTCTGACCTGTTGACAGTGTTTTCTTTATTGTGTGGAAAGGATCGGGAGAATATTCTTTTAATGTAATGCTTATAAAAAGTCTTCACGCCATTCTGTAGAGTTAGAGAAAACTAGACACAAACAAACAATCCAATTTCACACGTGGGTGCAGTGTAGGTGTGTGGCTTGAGCTTTCTGTATTTATTCTTATTCATTAGTTTGTTTATTTCACCTATTTTGGAAATATAATTTGTGTTTTGGGCCTTTTTTTTACCCAATAAAACCTCAGATTTATTCTAATCACATTTATTAAACAGAAAAGAAAAAACTTAAATGAGAGTCTAGTATATCCATATCAGTGTTGGTGTTAATAAGCTTGTGAAGCCTATTTTTGCATAAGCTCATCTTGCTACAAATATTTGTTTCACACCATTTGATTTTCTTCACACCCATAACTTATCACATATGACTAGGTTTTGTGGGTTGTGTTCACTAGGTGGATATTTGTATACATACCAGTGACATGTGGTGGGTATGTCCACAGGGTATGCTGTAGCTGCATATATATATATATATATATATATATATATATATATATATATATATATATATATATATATACAGTCATACCCCGCTTTACGTCGGTTTTCAAGAGCAAGATTTTGTTCACACCGCCGTTTTACTCGACTTTACGTTGCTTTACGTCATTTTTCGACTTACGTCCTTGGAACCAATTACCGACATTAGGCGTTTATTTTCATATTTATTATCTATAGTATTGAAAACATAACCATAAAGTGTTTATTTATAGTTGTATCTAATCGCTACCGTCGTCGGAGTGTTTTACAGTGTTTACAATCAGTTTTTGGTAGACTTAGGCACCTCTGTTCGCTTTACATCATTTTTTGACTTACGTCGGGGTCCTTGGAACCAATTACCGACGTTAGGCGGGGTATGACTGTATATATATATAAGCATCATAACTTTATATTAGTTTTTGCTTACTGTAGTAATATACTAACTTTTTGTAATTTGACTTTTAACTGGGTAGGTGGTGCATGCCCATTGCCCAGCTTACCTTATACATACATACACGAGTTCTGACTTTTCGAAGAAGCTTCTAGTTGTGACTGGAGATTAGATCAAAACCCCGCTGTGGCCAAAAGTTGTTACTGAAAATCTGACTTGGTGGTTTAAGTATCAGTATTACAATACGATAAAATGTTGCAATCTTTATTTTTTTAATTATAAATTGAAATAAATTGCTCCAAAGATTTATTTTCTTATTGTTCATAAATCTTAATAAGGGAAAAGAAAAAATAGAGAAAATAAATTTTTTTTAAACTTTTTTCAGGCTTCCACTAAAAGCATACTTTAAGTAGAAAAAGAAATATAAAGATGTTTTTGTTTTATATAATTCATGTAGGTTATCTCTTTATGTAGAAAGAAAAATTAGAAAGTTCAAAAGTTTTAGTCAGTTCAACAGAATTTTGGGTCGAAAGAACGTAACTATCACCGATGTTTTTGAAAATTGGCACACTTATAGATCTCAGTGAGAAAAACAGAATAACACTAGTTTCAACACTCTAGGTCATATGGTTCCGGAGATATGGCCATTCGAATTTTGTAAAAAAAAGTTCAATTTCCAAGGTCATACCATATTTCAACATGAAATATCTCAGCTCCTATTGCACTTACAGAGACCATTTAAACACTATTTTAAAGCTTTTAAGCAGATCTACAACTTTGTTTCTATTCATATTTTACCTCTGTGGTTAAAAAAAAAAAGTATCTTATTTTTGACATTTGACCTTGTGTAGGTCATTTGATGTCACAACCAATTTTTTTCTCCTTTCACCCACTTTTGGGTACACGTGTTTACCTTAACCTAAAACAAGATTTTTAGTGTTGATTAAGTTAGTATAGATGCTACAGCCATTTCAGTGGACCATACCTACCTCCATTTTGACCAAGTACTTTTTTCCACCAAACTTTGGAGCGCCGTTTCTTTGGAACTGTTTGAGCTAGAGTGTTGAGAAAAGTACCATTAGATTTGTCTCACTGAGATGTATAATGTCTGCTATTTTTAAGACAATTTGCCTTTTAATATGTATATTAAAATAACCTATTCCTTTACTTTTACCAATTGAGTTATAAGAACTGATTCTTGTCTAGCTGGGTGAAACCATGAAAAAAGAGGCATCAACATAACTTTATATTTAAAAAAAGCAGTTATTAGGTATTTACAATATATTTTCTGGAAGCCATTATTGTTACATTTATAATAATAATAAAGTATTTGTATACGCCTTCCAAGGTAATTATTTATCCTACCAAAGATTGCAAATGCAGACAGAATGTGTTCCACTGGCACCTGGCAACACATTCTTTTGGCTGAAGCTCTGCAAATTTTGAAAATCCTATTTTAATTGTTGGATGGTTTGTTTTAAAAAGCTGAAATGCTTCTTTTAGGTTGCATAAGATTAGCGATTTTGTTTTCTTTCCCGCCTACCATCAGCTCCTTTTACAGAAACATAGTCTTTCAACCCTGGCATTTGTCTACTCACATCTGGCGAATGATAGAAGTCAATTTCTTTGGCAGCAGTTTCACTATTCAGGCGTTTCCCCAAACGTGGATTAGGAGTTGAAAACACCCTTCTTCCTCACCAAACTCTTTGTTTGCCTAGCCATGTAATCTGAACACTTAAATTCTTCTCTGATCTTTAGTTATGTCCATCTTTTTGGTAGGATAGTAAGAATTGTCAGTTTTTCACTTTGACTTGTCACTTGATTAAATTTCTCTCTTAGTTGTTGAAGAATCTCCAGTTCTGTATTATCTGAGTCACTGCATGAAATTGGTTGTTTAGTTGCTTGACTACATCAAAGTATAACTAAATAAACTATCAAAGGTTTATTTTCATTGGATGATGTATGACTGCCAGATCTAGGGGTATAATTTTTAACAATTGACATTAATTGATCAATTACATCAGTTATAGCTCAAAAATCAATTACAATTACCTTTATTTTTATTTTATTTTGAATCAATTACAATTAATAGAAATTAGGATCAATTAATTAAAAATACAATTATAATTATTCATTGTATCCAACTCTGTTAAAAGCTATTTTTGCTTAGATGGCACAAATAAAATTTGGGACCTACTGATCTTGTTTCAGAGGTCTACAACAAGAAAAAATGTGCAGTTTGATTTACAGATTGGAATAAATACAGATGCCAAAAAAATCCTTGCTCCAAGGTTTAAATAAGCTTATTTTCACATGGGTACATACTGTTGTACACAATGAATAAATACACAAAGTTAAGTAATTCTATTAAAACTCTTCTAACTCTTAAAATTTTATAATAGGGCCAGATACTTATTCGACCAAATAACTGGGTTAGGTTAGGTTAGATAATTACCAACTTTTTTTAAAAATTAGCAGACATTATATATCTCAGTAAGAAAAATCTGATGGTATTTTTCTCAACACTCTAGCTCAAACAGTTCCAAAGATACGGTGCTCCAAAGTTTGGTAGAAAAAGGTACTTGGTCAAAATGGAGGTGGGTATGGTCCACTGAAATGGCTGTAGTGTCTATACTAACTTAATTAACACTAAAAATCTTGTTTTAGGTTAAGGTAGACATGTGTACCCAAAATTGGGTGAAAGGAGGAAAAAATTGGTTGTGACATCAAATGATCTCCATAAGGTCAAAGGTCAAAAATAAGATCAACTTTTTTTTTTTGACTACTGAGGTAAAATATGAATAGAAACAAAGTTGTAGATCTGCTTAAAAGCTTTAAAATAGTGTTTAAATGGTCTCTGTAAGTGCAAATTGGAAATTGACCTTTTTTTACAAACTTCGAAGGGCCATATCTCCGGAACCATATGACCTAGAGTGTTGAAACAAGTGTCATTCTGTTGTTCTCACCAAGATCTATAAGTGTGCCAATTTTTAAAAAAATCGGTGATGGTCACGTTTTTGTCGCTGTTGAACTTGGTTAAATAAAATTGCAACCTAATAAAAAAACATACAAATGAAATATAATTTTCATAATGATTACATAAAAGACTTGACCCTATATAATTAAAACTAAGTTCAATTTTTTTATTTTTTAACATTTCAAGAAAAAAAAAATTATGGCATCTGAAAGAGTGACATCTAATATTTAAAACTAACTCTTGATAAATTATTATATATTAAAAGCAGTTTGTTTACAACATCCTGCAGTGAGAGGCGAGTCCTTCTTTCTGTGTGTGTGTGTGTGTGTGTGTATATAATATATATATATATAGGGTGAACCAAATGTAGGTGGACAGTAAATGATAACGTTTATTTTGAGAATACATATTTAATTTTTTTGTATACTATAATACAAAATAAAATTTAAATAAATTTAGTTATAATATTTAATATAATAAAACACAAACACCATAGTTATAATGAACACCATAGTTATAATATAATATAACACAAACCGTATTCAACCTACTGTCCACCTACTTTTGGTTCACCGTGTATATATATATTTATTTTTTTTTTTTTAAGTTCGGGAAGAACCGATTCGCCTCTATTTAAAAGGGCATATCTCGGTGGAAAAACAAAGAAAAGTGAGAGGAAAGACAAAAAGAAAGGTGGAGGGGACAGTCGAAGTGGAAAAAGACCAAGGACTGCAGGGTCGAGCCCCATCATCCTTGGGTGCTAGGGCCGGGAGGACGCACGTGAAACCTCCAGGAACAAGCACGTACAAACGAGCACAAACAGCACTCAAGAGCACGAGCTTAGAACCCCCTTGCGGGGATATATATATATATATATATTATATATATATATATATATATATATATATATATATATATATATATATATATATATATATTCCCCTCCCCGCGGGCGGTCTTTCTGGGGTGGATCGCCCGCCGGCTCCTGCCTCCATGTGGCGAGAGGGGTCAGCCGCGGCTGGGGGCCCTGCCGGGTCCCCCGCCCGGTTGCGAAGTGGACTTTTAGCATACCCTGCTATCCTACAGCCCCCTCTTTCCTGTCTTCCCCTCTTTACCCTCTTCCTTGCCCCTCTGTTTTTTTTCTGCTTTCTCTGTTCACTTCGCGCGCCCCGTGGGCTGCCGGGCTGGTCGCTGGGGGTCTCGCTCCCATGGCCGGGGCCGGACTAAGTTGGCTGGTAGGGTGCCCAGGCCTGGGACCCTGGGGGGCCTTGGTCTTTGCTGCCGGCGGGGGAGAACTTTCGACGCTGCAAGGGCCCCTTTTGAAACGGGGGTACCTACATGGGACGAGGCACCCATCCCCCGCCGGCGTGCGCTTGGTCCCCTTGGGCCCCGGGTAATCGGTTCCCGCGGCCCCGGGCGCGAAACAACAATAAAAATTTTCTTTATGGAAACACTTACAAATCTAATGGACCTCGTTGACGACCCGGCTTGTGCATCTGACCTCCCTCTGACTACCTCTTTGGACCTTGGGTCTGGTAAGGGCAGTCGGCAGCCCTCGCCCACCCCGTCTGCTCTTCTTGCCGACACCTCCTCTCCCTCTCTTCCCCAGGCTCGTGGCGCCGCTGCCCGACCCCCGCCAGTGGCGGATGGACCTGCAGTGGACCCCCCGACCCCTGGATCCCCCCATATTCCACGTCCCGATAGGGACCCACCTGCTTTTTCGCCCTCAGGTGGGAAGCCCGCGGCCCCGGTCGCCTCCCACTCCGGTCGGGCCTCATCGCCCCCGGCCCCCTCGGCCCCTGGGGGACGTGGGACCCGACGTCGCCGTCCGCCTTTCTCGTCTCCCCGTCCCCTCGAAGTACCGGTGGTGTTTGGCCCGACGTCTTCGCTCGGCCTTAGGACGGTGGACAAGTTCCTCGTCCTCCGCCCCTCCTCCTCCAAGCCCCTCCCCACTAACCATGAACGCCTCTTTCGAGCGATCCATGGGGTGACGGGGACGGCTCGTTTTGACCTTCGGCCTCAGAGGGATGGCTCCATTCTGATAAGGTCGCGTTCCTCTGTCGAAACCTCCTCTCTGCTCGCTATCCCCAATGTCCTGGGCTGCGGGATTACGGTGTCCCCCCACCCCCGCCTCAATTAGTGCCAGGGCACAATTTACGCTGCTCGTCTTCTACCCATCCCGGTGGAAGACCTCCAGATTGACTTCGCCTCCCAGGGTGTTGTGAGGGTGTACCGCTTTCCCGACAGATCGCGATCCCCAACCGCCCCTTCTCCTCGCCTGCTCCTCACTTTCGACTCACTGGTGCCCCCCGTTTCGGTATTCTGGGGCTTTGGTGAGAGACGAGCGTGTGAATTCTCAGTACGACCATACGTGCCAGATCCTACGCGCTGTTTTCAGTGCAATAGGTTTGGCCACGTGAGCAGCTCCTGCCGTCAGCCGGCCCCGTTGTGTGTCCGCTGCGGCGGCCCTCCCCACCCCTTGCCCTGTACTGCTCCGCCTTCCTGCACCAACTGCCATGGACCACACCCTGCTTCATCCCGCTCTTGCCCGTCCTTCCTCTTTGAAAGGGAGGTTCGGGCCCTCTGTTCATCAGAGTTTCTCAGCGCTCGGGAGGCGCGGGACCGGTTGCGTGGCTGCGAGGCCCGGCGTGGTGCCTCGTACGCCGAGGCTCTCCGTTCCCGGACCCCTCACCGGCGGTTCCCAACGCGCCTCCACCCACCGTGTCCGCTACTCCCAGTTCATCCTCTGCCGCCCAGCGGACTCCTACCGCGGCTCCCCGTACTACCAGCGCGTCCCCACGTGCTCCCTCCGCGAACGCCGATGCTTCGTCGGCAACCCCCCCTGCCCCTTCTACGCCCTCTCCACCGGCGCCTTCGGCCACCCCCATTCCGGATCGTGACCCGCCGTCACCCATGCGGGCCGCACGACGGAGGGGTAGGGGCCGCAAGCGCCGCGCCAGTGGTGACCCCGAAAGTTTCGAAGCCATAAGCCTCGCATCACCTTCCTCTCCCAAACACAAACGCCCCCTTCGCCCTACCGCCCCGGTGTCCTCACCATCCCCACTGCGCAACCGTTGTGCACGCTCCCCCCTGGGGTCCCCGACGGCCCTCGTGGTGGGGGCTGAGATACACCCCTCCGGCCCGGTCGATGGACCCACTGGAGGGGGAACTCGCCCGCCTGGTCGGCGTGGGTGGGACGTGCACGCCCCCGTGCTTGACCCGCCCCATCTCTCTCCTCGACCTGCCAATGCCTCTGGGTGAGGTATTATTTTCCACTCCCCCTCGTAGTCCTGCCTCCCCCGCACCTCCGGTGAAGGGAGGGGCATTCTGGATACCTCTCACATCCCCTTCTCTGCATCGCTCTCCCCCGGACGTCCGGGAGACTCCTCTTCTGGAGGACTTGCCGGCGTCTGGTTCCACATCGCCCCCTCGTCGGGGTGACCCTCGCCTTCGCCCTCGTTCGGCGTCCCTCGCTGAACTCCGGGGCTTTCCGATTCCCTGTTTAATCTCGGGCCGCCCGATCGGCCCACCCACCCCATAACCATCCTTTACGCTGACTTTCCTACCCCTCCCTATACCTCGCTCCTGCAGTGGAACATCCGCGGGCTCCTGGTAGGCCTCGAGAGTCTCTCGTCTCTCCTGGCCTCCAGGTGTCCGGCGTGTTTCTGCCTTCAGGAGACGATTCTGGGATCCCGTTCCCTCCCTCGAGTGTCCGGTTATTGCGGGCTCCCTTCCCCGCCTCTCGATGGGGCGGGGAGGGGGGGCGCCGCGGTCTTCGTGCACCGCTCCGTCCCTTTCCGCCCCCTCCCGCTCCGTACAGTCCTGCAAGCTGTGGCCGTGCGCCTTTCCTTGGGGCGCCAGCTCACGGTCTGTTCTCTTTACCTCTCCCCTAACGTACGCCCTCCACCCGATTCTCTCCGTGACCTAATTCTTCAGCTTCCCCGCCCTTTCCTGATTCTCGGGGACTTCAACAGTCGGGACCCGGCCTGGGGGGACGTTTGCTCCACCTTTCTCTCCGGGACCCTTCTCTCCCTTATGGACGAGCTCGAGTTCACCTTTCTGAACGATGGCTCCCCAACCTGCCTTCACTCGGCCCACGACAGTTTCACCTGTATCGACCTTTCCCTGGTTTCCCTCGAAATCGTGACGGAGTTCACCTGGGAGGTCCTGCCGGATTCTTCTGGCAGTGACCATTTCCCAGTGTGTCTTACCCCGACCCGTCTCCTCCCCCCCACCTCTGTCCGCCCGCGCTGGCTCTTCGCCCGAGCAGACTGGGCCTCATACGCGAGGGGCACGGCGATCTCGCCATCAATTCCTGCCTTTCCCTCCGTCAGTGAGGCCCTCGCCTTTCTCGAGAATAAGATCCTCTCGGCTGCCGCCAGTTGCATCCCCCGTACCTCTGGCTCCCCCAGGCCGCGAAGCGTCCCATGGTGGACCCCAGAGTGCTCCCATGCCGTTCAGGAGCGGCGCCGTGCCGGCCGCCGCTTCTACCGGACCCGCCAGCTGGAGCACAAGATAGAGTTTCAGCGCCTGAAGGCAGTGGCCCGGCGTACCTCCTGGCGGAGTTACGTGTCCGGGATCTCCTCCTCGACTGCCCCCTCGACTGTTTGGCGCAAGGTGCGTAGCTTTGAGGGGACCCGTGTCCCCCCTCGACCCCCGGTGCTTCGGGTCGGGGACGACGAGTTCGTCTCCGATCCGGAGGCCGTCGCGAACGCACTCGCGGCGCACTTCGCAGCCATCTCCAGTTCCGATTCCCCCCATTCCCGCCGCGACCCACCGGATTTTCCACCTCATAGGGATGACCCCTATAATCACCTCTTCCGCATGACGGAGCTTCGGGAGGCCCTCCGCCCCCGACGCTCCTCCGCACCCGGCCCCGATAATATCCCCTATGACTTGTTACGG
This sequence comes from Bathynomus jamesi, assembly GCA_023014485.1. Lineage (NCBI taxonomy): Eukaryota > Metazoa > Arthropoda > Malacostraca > Isopoda > Cirolanidae > Bathynomus > Bathynomus jamesi. The sequence continues at coordinate 258,099 of JAJOZX010002177.1, forward strand.
CACCTCCCCCCTCTGCTCTCAGCTTTGTACTGGACCTCTATAACCGGATTTGGTTGGAGGGTTCATTCCCGGACCGGTGGCGTGAGTCCATCGTCGTCCCCATCCCGAAGCCTGATAAAGACCCCTCACTCCCGTCGAACTATCGCCCCATTTCCCTGACATGCTGCGCCTGCAAGGTTATGGAGGCGATGGTCGCCTCGCGGCTGTCCCTTACTCTGGAGGCGAGTGACCAATACCCTGCTACCCAGGCTGGTTTCCGGCGCTTCCGGTCTACCACCGACCCCTCCTCCTTAGCCACGACGTGCAGGAGGCTTTCTCCCGGCGTCACTTTGTACTCGCCGTCTTTTTCGACCTCCAGAAGGCCTACGATACTACTCGGCGGAGCGCGGTCTTTGACTGCTTACGCTCCGCTCCCTGGGTTTCGTAGGCTTTCTACCCTCCTTTATTTATAACTTCTTGTCCGCCCGTTCTTTCCGCGTCCGCATCGGTTCTACCCTCTCTGACCGCTTTCCGTTGGAGGAGGGTGTCCCTCAGGGTAGTGTCCTTAGCGTCCTGTGTTTCTCACTAGTGATGAACACAGTCGCTACGGTCCTGCCTACTTCCGTTCGTAGCTCCCTCTATGCCGATGACCTGGCTATCTATTGCTCTGGCCGCCTCCCGTCTTTGGCTGAACGTCGACTCCAGCTAGCCATCAACGCGGTGGTTCGCTGGGCGTCCTCGGTTGGCTATGCTTTCTCACCCTCTAAGTCTTCCAGTATGCTTTTCCGTCCTCGGCGCCTCCGTCTGTCGCATACCTTCGCCCTTACCCTTGCCGGCACTCCTCTTCCCCTCGTCCCATCCGTTCGATTCCTGGGTATGACCCTCGACGAATTTTTCGGTTGGGTTCCACACCTTAGGCGGTTGCGGCAATCATCTCGCCGCACCCTCTCCCTTTTGAGTCACCTGTCCCACATGACCTGGGGGGCGGACAGGCGTACTCTGCTGCGCCTGTACACCTCCCTGGTGCAATCCCGCATCGACTACGGCTGTGTGGTCTACAGCTCCGCCTCCTCTCTGGCACTCCGTATGCTGGATCCTCTTCTCCACCGTGGCCTTCGCCTGGCGTCGGGTGCCTTCCGCTCGTCCCCTGTCGCTAGTCTTCAGGTGGACTGCGGACACCCCCTCCTGCCCCTTCGCCGGGGCCTTCTCATGGCGAAGTGTTACCTTCGCATCTGCCGCCTCCCGAGGTCCCTACTCTTCTCCGCGATCTCCCAGGCACTACCCCGGCCTGACACGTGGCATTTCGCTGCCTCCCTGGCCGACGTTTTTTCATCCCTGGGGATCCCCCCACCCTCTATTCTGCCGTTCTCCTTCGACCTGTCGCCCCCCCTGACTGACCACCCCCTATCTGCCGCTGCCAGGCGCTCCGTGGCCTGCGTAAGGAGTCTCCTACCGTCCTCCGGTCTTCTTTTCTGGCCCATCTTCCCGTACACTCGGACGATGTTCCCGTCTACACCGACGGCTCGCGCTCCCCTGCAGGTGTCGCGGCCGCCGTCTTCTCTCCGTCGCTGTCACCTACCTCCCGGGGTATCCCCCTGCCGGTTCAGGCCTCCATCTTTTCCGCGGAGCTCTTTACCCTTCTGGAAGCCCTCCGTCTGGTATCGGGTTTTTCGCGGTCTTCCTGTACCATCTTTTCGGACTCGCTGAGCGCCCTTCAAGCGCTCGAGCGCTATGATTCCCCGGACCCCCTCGTACGCATTATTCAACAGGAGTACCATGTCCTGCACACCATTCCCCGGATCCGGGTCACCTTCTGTTGGGTTCCTGCCCATGTCGGTGTTTCCGGTAATGAGGCGGCTGACCGCACAGCCCGGCCTGCCGCCTCGATGCCTCCCCTCCCCCGCCCGCTCCCCTTCTCTGACTATGTGCAGGTCTTTCGGTCCCTCTACGACCGCATATGGCAGCAGTCCTGGGACGATGCCACCGGAAATAAACTCTGGTCCATCCGCCCCCGCCTGTCATATTGGGCGTGCTCTTTCCACCGCTCCCGACACAAAGAGGTCGTCCTTGCGCGGCTTCGCATCGGCCATACGCGCCTCACGCACGGCTATCTTATGTCCCGGCAGGAGGCTCCTTGTTGAGCCTCCTGCCAGTCGCCCCTCACCATCTTTCACATCCTTGTGGAATGCCCCACCCTGTCGTCAGTACGTCGTCGCGCCTTCCCGTTCCTCTCTGATTTCCCCCTCCCCGATCGTTTACGTCTTATGCTCGCTGAGAGCCCTCTCTTCTCGCTTGACCGTCTTTTCCTTTTCCTCTCCCAATCTTGCCTCCTCTCTGAGCTTTAGGTGACTTCTCACCCGTCGTCCGCGGTCCTCCCACTTCTAGTGCCTTTCCCCCATCTCCGTTTCTCTCTCTCATATTCTGCTTCGCCATGATATCCGCTAGCGCAGTGGTTCTTAACCTTTTTACTACCATGCCCCCTCTAGGAATTGGTCCTTCCCTCCACGCCCCCCTTCAATCAAAATAACATTCTCAATAACTTCTCAATATTAGCCCATGCTCTCGTTAAGAGAATAACAAATACAATTAGAGAAATTCCTGTTTCTAGGGGGGCGCGCCCCCCCGGTTAAGAACCACTGCGCTAGCGTATAGCAGGAAATGGCAGTAAATGCCCCCAAAAAAAATAAAAAATAAATAAATATATATATATATATAGTGTATATAATATATATATATATATATATATATATATATATATATATATATATGTATATATATATATATGTGTGTGTATATAGTGTGTATATATATATATATAGTGTATATAATATATATATTATATATATATATATATATATATATATATATATATATATATATATATATATATATATATATACAGGGTGTCTGAGAATTATCTGTACAATTTTTGGCTGTTATTAAAGTCAACCATGAAGTGTAGAAATTCCAGTGTTGTCCCATTTTACAGAGAATCTTATTAAGTTTTTTCTGATACCACATTTGACAAGTTTTTTAGAAATGTACGCGGGTGACAGACATTGATGATTTAAAAGCAAGAATCACAGCTGCTATTGAGCTATTGAGCTGCAGCGTACATGGCAACATTTGGAGTATTGATTGGATGTTTTGCGAATCACTAATGGTGCACATATCGAATGTTTGTAACAACGTTACTTTAATAAAAGAAAACTTTTGAAAATACAGATTCTAAATAATCTTGTTTAAGAATTTTACGTGTGTTATCAAGAATTTTATTAAAAGATGAAATTGTACAGATAATGTTCGGACACACTGGAATTTTTAAAAAACTTGTCAAAACTTGGTATCAGAAAAAACTTAATGAGATTCTCTGTAAATGGGACAACACTGGAATTTCTAAACTTCATGGTTGACTTTTAATAAAGCCAAAAATTGTACAGATAATTCTCGGACACCCTGTATATATATATGTATATATATATATATATATATATATATATATATATGAATAGAAACGACATAATATTAAGGAACGTTTCTGCACACACGGAAGAGAAATAATGAATAAATGAAAAATGAGGCGAACCGCCCAGGAATCGAACCCAAGGCCTTCCAATTGCCGGGTGATTCGCCTCATTTTTCATTTATTCATTATTTCTCTTCCGCGTGTGCAGAAACGTTCCTTAATATTATGTCGTTCATATTCATTTATATACTGCGTGGTTATTGCAGTTAAATGCACATATTCACGATTTGTGAGGGTGCCCTCTCAGGGCATTGGTTTCTGCCCTATGTAGAAGAATTTCGATTTGTGAATGATTGAGGTCCGTGGTGTAATGGTAGCGCATCCAACCGGCAATTGGAAGGCCTTGGGTTCGATTCCCGGGCGGTTCGCCTCATTTTTCATTTATTCGTTATTTCTCTTCCGCGTGTGCAGAAACGTTCCTTAATATTATGTCGTTTCTATTCATTTATATACTGCGTGGTTATTGCAGTTAAATGCACATATTCACGATTTGCGAGGGTGCCCTGTCAGGGCATTGGTTTCTGCCCTATGTAGGAGAATTTCGATTTGTGAATGATTGAGGTCCGTGGTGTAATGGTAGCGCATCCAACCGGCAATTGGAAGGCCTTGGGTTCGATTCCCGGGTGGTTCGCCTCATTTTTCATTTATTCGTTATTTCTCTTCCGCGTGTGCAGAAACGTTCCTTAATATTATGTCGTTTCTATTCATTTATATACTGCGTGGTCATTGCAGTTAAATGCACATATTCACGATTTGCGAGGGTGCCCTCTCACGGCATTGGTTTCTGCCCTATGTAGGAGAATTTCGATTTGTGAATTATTGAGGTCCGTGGTGTAATGGTAGTGCATCCAACCGGCAATTGGAAGGCCTTGGGTTCGATTCCCGGGCGGTTCGCCTCATTTTTCATTTATTCATTATTTCTCTTCCGCGTGTGCAGAAACGTTCCTTAATATTATGTCGTTTCTATTCATTTATATACTGCGTGGTCATTGCAGTTAAATGCATATATATATATATATATATATATATATATATATATATATATATATATATATAATCATGCGGGTTGCTTCTACAGAGCTTCAATTTAATATTTAGGAGAAATCCAATGACAAGGAGAAATGTAAATGCCATGAAAAGTCTTCTTTAATGCGCAACGTTTCGAGCAATACGCTCATCTTCAGGCTGTTTAATAACAATGTGAAATTAAAATCAATATTGAATGAAAACAAGACAGAAAATTTCTATAACCTATTCATAAAGGCAAATTTTAAAAGACTGAGAAAAGAGGGTTAAATTCTAAGTTATACAGATTTACATATAAAAATTAAGAAGCTATTTTTAAATACATATAGTAAATGTGAAATTAATACACTGGAAAAATTAACAATAGTACACTGGAATAATGAAACTAACTAACCTTTCACTGCAATTTCCGAGGCTAACTGATTTAAGCAGAGGCAAGATGGGAAAACAAGAGATGGCGAGGGCGATTGGGGAAGGGGGGATTATAAGGAATTGGGGAAGGAGGAGGGATTATAGCAAATTTAGGGGACGGCTGATGAGTCAACATTTAGAGTAGGGGACAATGTTTTAATGAAAAGCGATTCTAAAATTCTTAGTGAGTTGGGACAAGTATTACAACCAAGAATTTTAAAATTGTCTAAAGTGACATCAGTTTTACATTTTATACTGTGTTCCCGAATGCTCGAAACTTCTTTAGTTTTTAAAATTTTACCTGTTCGGCCACTTATTCCCATATGCGAATAAAATCTAGCCCTGAGAGAGCGAACAGTGCTGCCAATGTAATTCCCAAGGAGACACCTAGGGCAGGTAAATAAATATACAACACCGCTACGCAACGAGTCAGGGGTTCGATCCTTCGCTGAGAAAAAGCTACCTAAAGACGTTTTATTAATAAATATGATGCGGAAATCAGTATGATAAAAAAATTTCCTTAACAACTTTGTAAATTTAAGCTTAAATTCCTTATTCAAAGGACCCATTTCAGGTACCAAGAAATATTTTATATCCTTCGGCACTGTAATACATGGAAGTTGAGGGCTATAAACATTATTTAAGAAGGATCTAATTAGTTTGTCTACATATTGAACAGGAAAACTATTATTAGTAAAGTATGATCTTAGATTATTAAATTCATCATTAAGTAAGGTAAAACTAGAGGTCAAATTATATCCTCTGAACAGGAGAGTTTTAATACAAGACATCTTATAGTTGAAATCAGTAAAACTAAAAAAAATTCATGCCCAATCCAGTGAAAGTGGGTTTCCTGTAAACTGATGTAGTAATAGAATCACCGTTTTTCGAAATTAAAAGATCTAAGAAGGGGAGGGAGCCATTTTGCTCAGTTTCCATTGTATACGTTATATTGGGGTGCAAAGAATTTAGGAAGTTAAAGAATTGTTGCGCTTGTACCGCATTATCAAAGACTGCTATCGAATCATCAACGAAGCGTCGATAGAAAATTGGCTTGAGATGAGTGGGAGATTGTCTAAAAATTACACTTTCTAAATGAGTCATAAAAAAATCAGCTGCTAATGGTCCGACAGGTGATCCCATCCCTACTCCATCAATTTGTTGGTAAATCTTATTGTTGAAAGTGAAATAGCATTGTTTGAAGACCAATTCTAAAAGTTCCTTAAAATGAGACAATGAAAAACCATGAAAATTATCAACTGAGCTAAAAACCCTATCTAAAATAATGGCAATAGTTTCAGATACAGGTACATTTGTGAAAAGCGACTTTACATCAAAACTGACAAAAAACTTTTTTGAATCGAAGTTCTCACCAAGGAGGTCTTTTTGGAATTCAAACGAGTTATTTATAGTGTAAGCATTTTTCGCAAAGGGTGACAGGAGACGAACAACAAATTTTGCCAATTGAAAGGTGGGTAAGTTATACGAAGCTAAAATAGGACGGAGAGGTGTTCCAGCTTTATGGATAAGGTAATTTCGAATCTTTCTAGTTACACACTCTCCCCTCGGGAAAAGTTTTTACTGTCACTTGGTTTGCAATTTAAGCTTCCATTGTTTCAAATATATAAGCCTTCGTTTTTTCTTTACTTTGAAAAATTTTTCAATGGCTTGAAAAATGTTCCCCATGTGGGTGAATTCAATAATTTCAAATGTCAGTTCTCAAATTTAACTCAAGAATTTTTTCATAAACTTAGAAATCTTAAATTTCAATCTTTCATATTTAGGAAGAGTGATTTGCAGTGTATTAAGAATTTGGCAAAGAACCAGGAGATTGTTGTGACTAGACCAGACAAGGGTAACGGAGTGGTTATTTTGAATAAATCGGACTACATAAACAAAACTAATGAAATCCTAAGTGATCTTACTAAATTCAAACAAATTCTAGAACCTGTCAATAAAGTCATTGTAAGGTTGGAAGACCAGGTTAATAGATTTCTGTCACGACTAAAGTCTTTAAAGATAATAAAAAATGATACTTACTCTCAGTTGTTCGCATCTGGTGCTAATCTTGCTCAATTATACTGTCTGCCTAAAATCCATAAAGCTGGAACACCTCTCCGTCCTATTTTAGCTTCGTATAACTTACCCACCTTTCAATTGGCAAAATTTGTTGTTCGTCTCCTGTCACCCTTTGCGAAAAATGCTTACACTATAAATAACTCGTTTGAATTCCAAAAAGACCTCCTTGGTGAGAACTTCGATTCAAAAAGTTTTTTGTCAGTTTTGATGTAAAGTCGCTTTTCACAAATGTACCTGTATCTGAAACTATTGCCATTATTTTAGATAGGGTTTTTAGCTCAGTTGATAATTTTCATGGTTTTTCATTGTCTCATTTTAAGGAACTTTTAGAATTGGTCTTCAAACAATGCTATTTCACTTTCAACAATAAGGTTTACCAACAAATTGATGGAGTAGGGATGGGATCACCTGTCGGACCGTTAGCAGCTGATTTTTTATGACTCATTTAGAAAGTGTAATTTTTAGACAATCTCCCACTCATCTCAAGCCAATTTTCTATCGACGCTTCGTTGATGATTCGATAGCAGTCTTTGATAATGCAGTACAAGCGCAACAATTCTTTAACTTCCTAAATTCTTTGCACCCCCAATATAACGTATACAATGGAAACTGAGCAAAATGGCTCCCTCCCCTTTTTAGATCTTTTAATTTCGAAAAATGGTGATTCTATTACTACATCAGTTTACAGGAAACCCACTTTCACTGGTTTGGGCATGAATTTTTTTAGTTTTACTGATTTCAACTATAAGATGTCTTGTATTAAAACTCTCCTGTTCAGAGGATATAATTTGACCTCTAGTTTTACCTTACTTAATGATGAATTTAATAATCTAAGATCATACTTTACTAATAATAGTTTTCCTGTTCAATATGTAGACAAACTAATTAGATCCTTCTTAAATAATGTTTATAGCCCTCAACTTCCATGTATTACAGTGCCGAAGGATATAAAATATTTCTTGGTACCTGAAATGGGTCCTTTGAATAAGGAATTTAAGCTTAAATTTACAAAGTTGTTAAGGAAATTTTTTTATCATACTGATTTCCGCATCATATTTATTAATAAAACGTCTTTAGGTAGCTTTTTCTCAGCGAAGGATCGAACCCCTGACTCGTTGCGTAGCGGTGTTGTATATTTATTTACCTGCCCTAGGTGTCTCCTTGGGAATTACATTGGCAGCACTGTTCGCTCTCTCAGGGCTAGATTTTATTCGCATATGGGAATAAGTGGCCGAACAGGTAAAATTTTAAAAACTAAAGAAGTTTCGAGCATTCGGAACACAGCATAAAATGTAAAACTGATGTCACTTTAGACAATTTTAAAATTCTTGGTTGTAATACTTGTCCCAACTCACTAAGAATTTTAGAATCGCTTTTCATTAAAACATTGTCCCCTACTCTAAATGTTGACTCATCAGCCGTCCCCTAAATTTGCTATAATCCCTCCTCCTTCCCCAATTCCTTATAATCCCCCCTTCCCCAATCGCCCTCGCCATCTCTTGTTTTCCCGTCTTGCCTCTGCTAAATCAGTTAGCCTCGGAAATTGCAGTGAAAGGTTAGTTAGTTTCATTATTCCAGTGTACTATTGTTAATTTTTCCAGTGTATTAATTTCACATTTACTATATGTATTTAAAAATAGCTTCTTAATTTTTATATGTAAATCTGTATAACTTAGAATTTAACCCTCTTTTCTCAGTCTTTTAAAATTTGCCTTTATGAATAGGTTATAGAAATTTTCTGTTTGTTTTTCATTCAATATTGATTTTAATTTCACATTGTTATTAAACAGCCTGAAGATGAGCGTATTGCTCGAAACGTTGCGCATTAAAGAAGACTTTTCATGGCATTTACATTTCTCCTTGTCATTGGATTTCTCCTAAATATTATATATATATATATATGTTACGGGGAATCTGTGTAACTAGGTATTTCATGAAATCCCTAAAATGTTTAGGGATTTCATGTAAGGTTGTCATGATATTTTCATTAGTTTTAATGAAAATATCATGACAACCTAACCAATCATGAAGGGTGTACAGTAGGGTGGATCACTTTTCACTTTTTTTTTAAAATTATAGCTGGTCAAAGTTTTTCCCATGATTTGGTTCAGTGGAAGTACACTGACACCATTTTTACCAAAATCGATCAATATTTAGGGGTCGTGCATCGACCTTAAAAATTTCAATTTTGGAAATTTGGCCAAATTGACAATTTTTTTACTGAATAAAGATAAATCATCAAATGACCATATTTTCTGAATCCTCTCAGTGAAAGAAATCCTCTCAGATACTTACCAAGTTGTTGTTTAAACGATCAGCCCACCCTGATCGAGCAAGCCGGCGGCACGCAGGTAACTGATCACCCACTTCGGAGTGGACCAGAGGTTCAGCGCACTAGTGATGATGTGTTGTGTTCGTTGTTGTGCTAGAGCGGTACAGTCTGTCATAATGTGTTCAATTGTTTGTGGTGTGTCATTAGGGTGTGTCGAATTTTTCAACTTTCAAATTCCAAATATGAGGGGTGCTAAAAAGTTGCAGCATGACTTAGGAATTCTAAAGATATTTTTGTTAATTTAATATAATTTAGTTTTGCTTGGTAAGAAGCTACATAAAAATAGTGACTTTTTTGACTTTTTTGTGGAATTATATAATAATTATTATATTAATAATTATATATGCTGTATATATAATGCACTGCTGTTTTTGCTTATTTCACAGGTTGAAACATGTTCATCAGTGTGCTGAAGATTACTTGTCCATCAGTGCTACCATCCTAACCAGTGGGAATTGACCTACAATGGCTTCTAAAAGGAGGACAAGACTGGGGACATTCACACACATGAGCAACCTAATTGGAACTGGTAGAGAGTTGTTGCCCTCTGAACTCCCAACTCTGTGAGACGTTCTGAAATATGGGCTACTACTAAGAGAACAAAGTGGTGAGGATGTGAGAAACTACCCAGCAGCCAGTCTTGCAAAGGACATTTACCCTAAAGTGCTTGAAAAGTGGGAACGAGCAAACTTCTTTTGTAGCCCCCGTTGTAAATTCACGAGTCACAATCTTAAACAAGATCCAAGAGAGCTGGGAGCAGGCCAAAAACATATCTCTTGGGAGAGGAAAGCTACATGTCAAAGAGGCTTTCATTGCAAAACTTGACAAGCTTTTTGACATCCTCAGTTGCAAGTGTAAAATTGTTCTCTGCTCTGAATTTGGCTGCCTTGCAGATGCTGGTTGCAAAAACGAAACTCACATTAACTGTACATGCCCTAGGGAGATGAAGATCCCTGTGAAGGAACTTGCTTTCATTAAAGGTCAGAGAGAGAATTCTGGTTCTGTTGGACCACATCAGATTGGCTTGCCAGATCAACCTGAGCACAACAGACAAGTCAAAAAGCAGAAGCGGCAAGAAGACGAAAGAAGAAGGCTTGCTGAATATAAGCAGACAAGTAAGCAGGATGTTTCAATGCCATCAAATGAAATAATTTTCTCTGATGATGAAAATGAAGAACAAATAGCTGATGCTCAAGATGGAAAGGATGGAAGTTATGAAGTGACATTAGAAATACCAAGCACGTCTTCAACTTCCAATAAAAAGCCAGAGTACAACATTAGAAATACCTAATGTTGCTATGCATAGCATCAGATATGGTGTTGGCCTGTGTGCCACAGCTGCCATCACCACTGCTGCCTTTATGGATGCTGGCTTGATCACTGAAGAAGACAAGAGACTTGTAGTTGATCACAATAAAGTCAAGAGGGCCCAAGAAAAAGTTATGAGATCCCTGGATCAGGAATTTGATCTTTGTAAGAAGGGTGAAATTGATTTGTAAGAAGGGTGAAATTGACTGCATCTTCTTTGACGGCCATCAAGATACAACTAAAGTTATGCTGAAAGCAGACAATTCAGATCGTCAGTTCCCCAGCATCATCAAAGAAGAGCATTATTCTGTGTGCAGTGAGCCAGGTGGAAGATATCTCTACCACTTCACTCCTGAGAAAGGCTCAACGAGAAAAAAACCTGCTGAAGTTATTGCTGATAATCTTGTAGATTTCATGAAGAAGAAGGGCATTGATAAAAGCCTGCAGGCCATTGGAGGTGATTCTACAAATGTTAACACTGGCTGGGAGGGTGGTTCCATGCTTTGGGTAGAGGTCAAGCTTTGCCGTAAGATGATCTGGTTGGTTTGTGCCCTCCACACTACGAGTTACCCCTGCGACACTTGATCACAGCACTGGATGGGAAGACCTTGTCTAACAACAAGTGGACAGGTAACATTGGCAAGATGCTAGACACTGCAACTGAACTTGAAATTGATCCTTCATTCACCAAACTCTCAATTGGAGAGCCTCTTACTTCACTGAGTGACAATGTCATAAAAGATCTCTCTACTGATCAAGCGTACGGGTATAGGATCACACAGGCCATAAGGACAGGAGAACTTCCCACAGATCTGGCCCTTCTTGAAATTGGTCCAGTGAGCCATTCAAGGTGGTTGACAACAGCAAACAGGCTTTGTCGCATATGGGTTTCAAAACATGGCCTTAAAGGCAAAACCCTCAACAACTTAAGACTGATAGTGGAATACGTTGTTGGTGTGTACTACCCCTGTTGGTTCAACATCAAAGTAAAACACTCTTGGGTGGAAGGCCCATGCCACATCTTGTTTCAGCTGCGGCTAGTCAGGCTGCAAAAGAAGGCTGTAGTGGATGCTGTTTTGCCAACCATCAAGCGCTCAGCATGGTATGCATTCAGCGAAATGATAATCCAAACACTCTTGTGTCAGCTCAGATGACAGTGAGGAGAGGAGAGCTGGTGTCCAAAAGATTGTTGACATGAGGGGTGGAGATGATGACACACTTGGAGATCTTTCTGTACGTCCCAGGAAGACACCTTCCATCAACCCCAGTGCTTCTTCCGTGTTGGAGCTGACAGACTGGTCTGACGGGGTATTTGAACCTCCTTTGACATGTAAACTGACTACAGCGGAAGTAAAGAAGTTCTTTGACAAGCCTATGCAAGTCCCACAGTGGCCCTGTCATGCTCAGTCAATAGAGAGGTGTGTGAAACAAGTCACAGAGGCAGCCAAGACTTGATGGAACTTGTTTAAATATTTTTTTTACTGATGTCATTACTTTCTAATGTTGTTTTATGATTACAAGGATATGTTTTATGATTACTAGGATATGTTTTATGCAGAGAAACTAAAATTTTTATAGCATTACCTGACATTTTGAGAAGCTAAAATTAATAAATGTTGTTTTCCAAGAGCAATTTGTGCTTTTTAATCAAACGTAGATTTACCAAGCTAAGTGTTGAGCAATCACAAAAATAATAGCAGATTTGAATTCTTCACACCCAAAATCCTATTTTTAAAACCCCTCAGTGAAGGAATTGGCAAAAATTAATTTTCACCTCCCAAATTGACACACCCTAGTGTGTCATGGCACAGGTGGCAGGTGTCGTCTATGGAGTTGTCTAGTCTTTGTTTATATGTTAGTAAGTTGGGGTGATGTCCACATCGGAGTTGTGCTAAGTTAACTCAATCCGATCTGCTCAGGCTGATCTCTGACCTGTTAATGGGTGGCGGCTTCGCACCTAGGACCACATTCGGACCAAGTCGTGTCAGTGCTTTGTGGGTTAGGTGTGTGTGTGTGTGTTTTCTGTACTGTGTGATGTCTGTGGGGCGTGGTATGGAATGGAGTATTTGGTTATAATGTCTCTCTGGTGTTACCTTAATGGTGCGAGGTGTTGGTGCGTGATTGTACATGTAGTGGCAAGGGTGTTGTGTGTTATTTGTCGCTGCTGCCGTGAATTGTGTTCCCCTCATGTGTAAATGTTCTCTAACTTTCAGTATTTTTGTTTCTGTGTGCAGGTGTTCTATTGGTGTTGTTTGAGTGCATCCTGTAATGATACGAAGTGCGTTGTTTTGTATTGTCTGTAAGGTGTTTGTGTGTGTGTTTGAGATAATGGGTGCCCAGCATGGGCTAGCATAGTCCATAACTGAGCGAATATATTGTTTGTATATGAGTGATGTTGTTTCCTGCTGGTGTCCAAAGTTTGTGCCTGTTACTACCCTAAGCGTGTTAAGTCTTGACGTACATTTGTTTTTAATATCCTGAATGTGGTTTGCAAAAGATAATGATGTGTTGTATGTGACCCCAAGTATTTTGGTCCTGTGAGTGTGTGGAATGTTGATGTTGTTTAGTGTAAGCTGTGGAATTACCTGGTGTTCTTTTGTGTTGCTTGTAAGCAAGGTGGTGGTTGATTTTGTGGGTGCTACTTTGAGTCTATTGTGTGTGGCCAGTCTTGTATACTGTTTATGTATGCTTGTAGGTTATTTGTAGCGGTGTTGATGTTGTTGTGGGTGGATGTTAGTGATGTCATCTGCATATGATGATAATGTAAGCTTGTTATCTATGGGTGTTGGAATGTCATGCATGTATAAGTTGAAGAGTGTTGGTGAGAGAACAGAGCCTTGAGGGACCCCATTTGGAAAAAGCTTGTTTTTGGATGACTTGCCATTAAATGTGACATGTATCTTCCTGAAAGATAGTTGCTCAGCCACCTTTTGGTGTTATTGTGTATGTTTGTGTTTAGTATTTTGTTTATGAGAGGGAAGCGTGGGATAGCATCAAATGCTTTACTAATGTCTATTGTTGCTAATAGTGTGCATTGAGCTGGTCGTCTGGAGTTGATGCCATCCATGATGTGCTGCGTGAGGTTAGTGAGTAATGTCGTGGTTGAGTGGTGAGGTCTGAATCCATGTTGAGTAGGCGATAGTGGAATGTGTGGGTTGGTGATTTGTAAGATTAGTCTTTCTGTTACTTTAGAAGGTGTGCATAGTAAAGTAATGGGTCTATAGGAAGCTGGTTCTGTTGGATTTTTGTTTGGTTTGAGTAGTGTAATAATTTTACCTTGTTTCCATATGTCAGGAATAATACAGTGTTGGTATGAAGTTGATAGGATAAGTGGTTTAGAAGTTATACTCACCTTGAGATAGCATTAAAATTTAAAATACCGTATTTGTCCCTGTACCTCCATATGCTGTCTGCCATTGTCTGCTTTTTAGGATAAGATAAAATGAATAAGGAAAGATCAAGTGTATTTTGTATTAAAACGGTTTACCGATATCACTAAAGGCACTTACTCCGGTGCCCCTAACTAGGTTCAAAAACTGTATGAATCGTGGTTAGAACACACGTCATCTTAAGGCGTGCTAACTCCCTTTCCCTCTGCTCCACATCATCTTGGTAAGTGACGACTTCTTGAAGTCACCAAGTTCTTTCCGGCTCTTTTCCACGAGCTGAAGAAGACCCTGCAGTTGTGACTCGTCTTTTGTGACAGTGTTCGCGTAATCTTCTATCAGTTTTACGAGGCAGCACAGCTTCTTTGCCATCTCGTGCTTCACAGTGTCTTCCACTTTGTCACTGCAGAGGGCAAAAACGACGGTCTGAGGCCTCAGATACCACAAGTGCTGCCTGATCACTGCCAGTGAAGCCTCTGCAATCTCGCTCTGAAGGCAAAAAATTATTGGAGAAAACAAATGCGCCTTAGACTTGAAATTCACCTTCTCCTCAGATACTGGAACAAAGGTTCAGTTGGTGCTGTGGTTCTTCCAAATGCGGTGATGACTACTGCCCCCACGATGAGCTCCATAACGTGATGGCGACAGCCCAGCTGGAAGAGCGGTTTACCAAGCATGTTCTCCAGCCGGACCACCGCACCCTGCACCCTCCCCATATTGGAGGAAGTTGTGTCAAAGCACAGTCCAATCACGTTGTTCTTGCATCCCCAGTCTTTGAGAGCACGAAAGGTCACCTGGGCCTGGGCCAGACCGGTGCTGTCAGCAACAGTTGGAACGGCCAGCAACTTTCCTTCTGTGCATTGGGGAGCTCCGGAGATGCGAATTGCCTGGCGGTGCTCCAATGATCCAAGAGAGTCCTGAAACGTATGTCATACATGCCAATCCATTATCGTCCACTGGAATATGTCAATCCACTGTCGTCACTGGAACATGTTAATTCACTGTCATCCACGGTGAGGGCAAAACTGACCTTGATTACTTTACCATCCCAGTGGACGACAGCATGCCTCGGAGATACGAAGGATTTCTGCACAGCTGTCGACACTTCACAACGATGTGCCACTCTTCCATGGTGAGACCTGTCCTTCGAGATACTGAATTTGTTTAGGTCTGCGGGCGGATCTGCCGAATGTAGGACTGCCACCACGACACTTGCCACCTATGTGCGAAATTGAAAGGAAATTGACAAGGATGCGTATGGTTTTTATGTGACAAAATAATCACTAAATTTTCCGTCATTACGTCTATTATATCTTTGTCAAGGAAAGATCATTACTGATATATACACACCTGATTATTGGACATCGGAAGTGATCAGCCACTTCAATAACAGCCGGTGCATTGAGGATGCGGTGAGGAAGGCTGATTGATACAGTCGATTCTCTCGGCTGTCGGTATGGTGGTTCTAGCCATGATTCGGAGTTGCTCAATGATCTGCTTTCTATAGATTCATTGTCGCTCTCAGCTTCGGTTCCTAATTTCATTTTTGAGGTGCCTGGCTCATCACGAGATTGTTGTCTTGAGAGCTGCCGTTTTCTCTTGACAACGAACACTTTATCATTCCCACTCATTGTTGCCTGGCGCAGGCCCCGTTGATCCTCATAAAATTTAATATCTTGTTTGTTGTTGTCTGAGAGCAGTCGACTTTTCTGTATCTCTTCAATAGCATCGGGAGCTCCGATGTCCCAGAGCTTGTTCAGATTTTCTGAAAACTTCTCCCTGCCTTTTCCTGCGTCACTGTCTCTCATCTTGCTCTTCTGCAGCGAGCGCCACTCTTCCCACAGTAACTCCAGTTTTCTTTCGCAGTTACGCCTTGTGATCATCTTTATACGTGCCATGTTCCAAAATGCCAGAACATTGGCCACTGTGTCTTTTACGGCGGCTTTCCTGTCAGTAGTTTCCTGCTTGGCATAGAAGAAGTACTGAGAACTTGATGGGTGGTTGGCAATTTGGCACCGCCAATCGAGGAAGATGGCTGACCAATTAAGACTACGTCCTTGGCTGACCTTCGAGAAGGTGGTGCTGCTGTTGCTGCTTTCTCTTTTCCAGAATAAGTAACTTTCAGAGTCTTCCCACTCCTGGTTGTTAACAGTTTATCCATTGTACTAAAGTCTAGACTTATCAAACAAGAATCAATTGACACAGTTGATCTGTAAAAAGCAAACTGTGATTAGTAAAAATATTGGTCATAGACATAGCGTGTGTGTGTGTAATTGGGATTTTAGGATGCACCAGCTACTGATGCTATGATTACGTCCATAATGGGGGACAAATACGGTATTTTAAATTTTAATGTTATTTCTAGGTGAGTGTAACTTCTAAACCACTTGTCCGATCAACTTGGTAAGTATCTGAGAGGATTTCTTTCACTGAGAGGATTCAGAAAATATGGTCATTTTTTTTTTAAAAGTGAAAAGTGATCCACCCTAGTGTACAGTTGACCTAACTGGGCACTCAATAATTTTCTTGTAGGAAAATGTCCCAACTTAACCTTACATGAAATCCCTAGTTACACAGATTCCCTGTAATATATATATATTGCCAGCCTAGTTAAACATCCTCTCACTGGATATATTTGAAGGAGGTGCTCATAAATATTTTCTTGGCAGTTGAGAAGTTTGAAATTGATCCATATTTGCATTTGATTGACAAAAAGAACCATATGTACCTAATCTTTCTATAATTGAAAAGGCCAAGTAATTACTAATTTCAGTTTTGGTTTTCTTTACAACTTGACATTTTCTTTGAAAACTGCTGCTGCTGCTCCTGCTCCTTGAAATATTTAATGCCTCATGTAATTCATTTTCATATCTTGAAGGTGTAGATATTGACTTCAGTCTTGAGTACTTCATCAAAGCATTCCCAGAAAGTAATATGGAATTCTTTTTGAAGTTCTACGTTAGGAGCAGGATCATTTTGGATAATTTCTATTCCAGAGTCTGAACTGGATGAGACAGATTCCTCCAGTTGTAGATTTAACTTAACTTCTTGCTTTATTAAGATCTATTTCATCAAATGCAATTAATTTGTAATGCAGATTTAACACAATTGCTGAAATATAGTGCCTCTTATTATTAATTTGTCTCATCTACCCTGTGAGCAGTCCAGCATTCTCTCAAACACACACTTCTCTCTCTATTCTTCACTACATACACATTAGGGTGTGTTAATTTTGTCAACTTTTTTCAAATCAATTTTGGTAGTGAAAATATAGTGTCTTTTCATGTCAAAACTTGAAATTGGCCAACCAAAATGAAATAAAATAACCCTTACCTACATCAATTTTACCTTAAAGTTTCAGAAATTTACTCTTTTTACTAAATAATAGGAAATAAATTGATTAACTATTCATCTGTCACAGGATTATCCCACTGATCGCATATGGAGTGTTTTCAAGGTCATATAGTTGTACAATGTACAAGTCAAAACATGAATAGAACTGTCCCTCACTCTCAGTCCTCAGTTGCCTCTTAGATGTCATAGACGGTGGTTTGCTGTTATTGCTCTTGTACCTACTTCATAGTTATTCTACTAGATGAATACTACAGTTTAACTGTAAGTATGAATTATTGATTATTACAATTATTTATTATCATCATATTCTTCTGTCTAATTATGTTGTAATCCCATGAAATATTTTTTTATCGAATTTTAGAACATCGAATGACTAAACTTTGAAACATCGTAATTGATATAAAATACTTAAATGTTTTTCTTTCTTTTCAGATATTCCTAAGATGCCAAAATTGAAGACAAGAGGTCAGTTGTCATGCCACTTGAGCCTGTTAGTCGGTACAGGCAAGGAGTTTCCTGTATCAGAACTACCAACAGTGCGAGACATGCTGAGACTAGGGTTACTCCTTCGTGAACAAAATACAAAGGATAGAAGGAACTACACAGAGAAAGAGCTCATAAGGGACATGATTCCCCCTCTTCTGCATCAATGGAAAAAAGCTAACGTGCTATTCAAACCACCTGCTCAGTCAGTATAGAACTATTGAGCTAAAATTAACAAAGCTGTGGCACAAAGCAGTTGAGACATCACTTGGTAAAGGAAACAAAAGGAATTTCTGCACACACTTGATACTCTTCTTGACATTTTTAACTGCCAGTGTCCCATAGAGTTGTGTTCTGAAGCCAATTGTTCTCCCTCATACGGAAGAGAACCTCACCCTCGCATTGATTGTCGCTGTCCTCGTGAGAAGAAGATCCCTGTTTTGGAGCTGGCTTTCATAAAGGCGCAGAGAACAAAGGCAGGAGGCCGAGGAAGTATGCAGATTGGTTCAGCAGATTATTCAGAAACCAAAAAACAGATTGTTATTGCTAAGAAAAAAGAGAGAATTTGAGAGAGGGAAGAAAGGAAGAAAAAGAAGAGTGAAGAAGCCACCCAAAGAGATGAAGAGCTCTATCAAGAGGTTTCTCACTTCTTTGAAAGCTCTTCAGATGAACAGAAAGAAGCAACATCAGATGATAGCTCCAAAATGCAATCTGAACCTTCGCCAAAGAGAATGAAATACAACACTAAAGACATCTCAAACATTGCCCTTGCAGGTATTCACCACCATACGGGGCTACGAGAGACTGCAGAGATTGCCACTGCCGCTTGGATAGATGCAGGCCTCATCAGCCGAGAGGATACATCCTTAGTGATAGATCATAATAAGATAAGAAGAGCACAAGAAAAAATAATGAAGGAAATATCTGATCAGCATGAAAAAGATTTGGAGGAAGGTCTCTCTTGCCCTTTGTTTGATGGAAGAAGAGATGACACAAAAGTTCTCCTAGAGGTAGAGGGAATGGACAGAAAGTTTCCTGGTCTCATCAAAGAAGAACACTACTCTGTGTGTTCCAAACCTGGTGGCTGCTATTTGTTTCACTTTGTTCCTGAAGCAGAAGTAGAAGGCAAGAAACATGCAGAGGCAATTGCTGATCAAATAATATGTTGGCTTCAAGAAAGAAGAATTGACAGTTCACTGCAGGCCGTTGGTGGAGACTCAACTGCGGTGAACACTGGATGGCAGGGCGGTGTTATGACGCATTTAGAGAAAAAACTTTGAAGAAGACTTGTTTGGATTGTATGTGATTTGCACACAGGGGAACTACCTCTTCGTCGTCTCATACAGGAACTTGATGGTCCTACAAAGAGCAACAACAAGTGGTCAGGCCCCCTTGGCAACATGCTAGATGAAGCAATGGAATTAGAAATAAATACAAAATTTCCAAAAGTCGAAGTAGGCCCTCCCCTTCCAGTGTTGTCTGAAGAAGTTATCAAAGACCTCAGCACGGATCAATCTTACGCTTATCGTATTGTTCAAGCAATCAGATCAGGAGAGTTGCCTCAAAATCTGGCTCTCTTGGAGATTGGACCTGTAAGTCACAGTCGTTGGTCAACTACAGCGATTCGTTTTTGCAGGATTTGGGTTTCCAAACATGCACTGAAGGGCAAAATGCTACAGAATTTAATGTTGATTGTTGAATTTATTATTGGGTTTTATCTTCCTCACTGGTTCAATGTAAAACTTAATCCAATGTGGATGGAGGGGCCCAACCACATCTTGTTTCAATTACAGCTACTGAGAACCCAAAGGAAAGTAGTGGTGGATATCGTGTTACCTGTGGTGAGAAGGTCCACTTGGTATGCTAGGCCAGAGGCAGTTTTGCAAGCAATGCTCTGCAGCCAATTTACCAAAGAGTGAACTGAGGCTGTGGAAATCATTCTAAAGCTTAGAGGAACATCACTAGATGATGACCAGCTGGGAGACTGCTCTGCTCAGACAAGGAAGGTACCTCCAATAAACATCATTGCCACGAAATTGTCAGAATTAGTTGACTTGAGTTCGGAAGTTTTGGAGCCACCACTGACAACATGTATAACAAACAAAGATTTAACACAACTTAAAGAGGCCCCAATGCAAGTGCCAAAGTGGCCTTCTCACACTCAGAGTGTGGAGAGAGGTGTGAAAATGGTCACAGAAGCAGCTAGTCAAGTTTAAAGTCATGAGAGGCGAGAAGGCTACATCAAAGCGCAAGTAGCAAGCCGAATGCTGATGTCAAGAAACCGCAGCAAAAAGGACATGACTGCATTGGTTACTTTCAAATAGACTCCGAATGATATCTTATTGCCACTTTAAATGTTGATAGGATGTTTGCGCACATTTGTTATTTTGTTACGAGTTTACGGAAAAATTAAATTTTTGAATTAAAATTGATGTAGGTAGGAGTTATTTTTTATTGTTTCTGAAGCAAGGATATTATTTTATATGCCAAATGACTACATTAAATTGCTACCAAATCACATGATTTTCAATTTAGTCATTTCACCCCCAAAATTGACACACACATGCATCTTACACACTACATATTCTTTTAAAAAAAAAAAAAAAAGGCATCAACTTCTAGACCTTGATTTTGGCTCTCCTTCTTCTATGGGAGGGGTGCTTTTGCAGGCATTTGCCCTTGGCCCTTCCTTCCTGCATTGAAAAAAAATTATATTAAATTGGTCTGTGATTGAATTTAAAAGTTCTTGCTTCATAGTTTGAACTGGCAAGTCTTTAAGATTGTCATATATTTAGTTAATGCTTTCACTGCTGGTATAATAACAAAAATAGTTGCATCATCATTGCTTACTACTTTGGTTAACCCTTCAAATGGTTGAAGCAATCTCGCAATATTTTCAATTAAATCCAACTGATTTGCATTCAAGACATGTAGATTATTCTCTGATGCAAATATAGTTCTGATTCTCCTCTGTTCAAGTACTCTGTGCAGCATATAGTACATTGAGTTCTACTGTATGAAGTTTGTTTTGAATAAACCTGTGTTTGCCATATTTAGTGTAGTTTGTGTATCTCACAACTTTGCATTAGTTAAGGAGGATTTATGAAAATGTTTAAGTATTTTTTTACTTAAAGACACAATATCTTTAACTAACCTCTGTGAAAAAATACGTACTTGCTACTAACTGTAAAGTATGAATAAAGCAAGGCACATTAATTAGCTCTGCAATTCTTGCCCCTTTTACTATACTTGCCTCATTGTCTGTTGCGATAGCATGTACCTTTTCTGTGTTCATGATCCATTCTTGTGGTCAGCTGAACTCCAAATGCTGCGATGGTGGTAGTCGAACCCGACCATTGGTAGCTTAACCATAATTTCTACCTTTCATATTTACCATATTAAAAAAAATAAGCCTAACCATGAACTGACTGGTTAATGATTGGACTTAACTCTTTTTATATAATTCCCCAGATCTGAGGTAGAACAAGAAGATGAGGTTGACTCTGATTTCAGCATTGATGAAAATGATGAACCCGTTTCAGACATTGAGGAAGGAGAGATCAAGAAAAAGAGAGGAAGATTAATTACCAAGGCATATAAGGTGAGCAACCTCCGTAAACAAAAATTGGCCTTTTCAAACACATTTGTACAGGCAAATTGAGGTTTCTTTCTGTAGTCACAAACTCATCCGCTCATTATTAGGGCAAGCAAGGTATGGGTAAATAATTGATTGATTGGGTGTAATACTGGTACTTATGGCGTCACAACATCGAAGTCATGGGCTTAAGAAAATCGCTGGTAGGAAAAAAGTGCTTGGATTAAATAAAGCAGTTTACGTGAAAGGGTATTGGTGCCAATACTGATATGTGGATGGGAGACACTTGCTTAGTATGATGAATGAGAAAGAGTGTTTGTAGATTGTAAATAGTGTATATTCTTAGCTTAAGCTATGTAGGCTACTTTGGTAGCTCTGTAAATAGCAGTGGCGACTGGCGTATAGGAGCGATGGAGCGGTCGCTCCCCCTTGCTTGAAACGATAAATATTAATTTAACAGATAAAAAATATATTAATTTTAAGATATTAAACTAAATATTCTTGAAATATATTTTAAAAATTCATGTGGCATATCATGATTCATGAGGCATTTTGAGTAAGCCTTCATACAGTACATAATATTCTAAACTTATAGCATAGCTTCAAACAGCGTACTGCTGTTTGAATACAAAATAATATTGCAGCCGAATGGAGCGATAGATTTTTCGCTCAAGTAAATATAAATTATATTTTACTGTTGTAATGAAAATATAAGTACAATCGCGAATTTTTTTTATAATAACTTTATTTTTACTAATAGTTACTTCAGTAATAATGATATAAACCATTTATATGTATTTTATTGAAATTATTACTTATTTGTAATTAACTAGAATTGTACGTCTGGCATAGCCGCATATGTTAATACAAGTACTCTTGTGAGCGGCAGTTGGATTCGCGCTAGCCTATTGTGAGTCCGTGTTGTCGTACAATTTTATGAAATCGCACCCCAATACATTTATACCACGAGTCGCCACTGGTAAATAGTTATGTTAATTAGCTGACTTGAGATTGACATTTTGCAGAATTTTATTCTATAATATAGCTCATGACTTGAATAACTTCGATAGGCCCAAGTGGCTTCATGTTTTCCAAATGAAATGTAATGATAGTTCATTATCAGAAGTGAGACTAGTTGAGATGAAGAATTTAAGAAGTGTGATTATAGTAACATGAATTAACCGTATGAAAAATGAGGATGCTCGGGAAAGGTGTGGAGTGAAGAAGTCATGATAGAATTATAAAAGAACTCTATAATATTGAGAAGTAGAGGAAGATTGCTTGAAAGATGTAAGGATGTAATTCTTCGTTTTCTTTTTTTTTCCCCCTTCTACTCCAGCTGGAGAGAGTTTCTTACTTCCGGGGTTAAACCTTAACCCTAAGGAATTTTTAGGTACAGCCTAGTACTTGGCATAGAATAGAGGTGCTGTATTGTAATATCTCCCCTACAATTTCTCCAGATGTTATACTTATGGGCAGTTGGTCCAGGAACTCTACTGTAGATTTCTTTACTGCCCCTGTTGCTCCCACCACTATTGGGATGATCTCAGGTTCTACATTCCACATTCTCCATATTTCATGTTTGAGTCACTGGTATTTTAAGACCTTTTCCCTTTCATAGTTAGCCACATTCCAGTCTGCTGGGACTCCTCTTTCCACCAAGAGGCATTTGTTACCCTCCTTCTCTCTCACTACTATGTCTGGCCTGCATCCTGATACTCTGATGTCAGTTGGTATCTCATGATCATATACTGTAGTAGTAGCACTTTATCATTGTCTTCTATTCCTTGTGGAATATGTTCCCTGTGCTTTTCTGTTTCTAGCCCTATTTCATATTTCTTAATAGCTTGAAGTGGATTAGCTTAGTCTGCATTGTGTCTGTCTGTGTAGGAGTATTTCGTATCCACATAGTATGTGACTCATTCTCTGGGCTCTTTGAGTACAGTCTGCACATCTCGGTTTCATTTTTACCCTCGATATTTCTTTTGAACCAGTTTGTCCATAGTGCCTGGTCTTGTGCTGCCACCACCAGCCATTCATCTTCTGGTCTCAGTGACCCTATTACCACGAACTCCACTGTTTTATCCCTCTATTTTATGCTCTTTTAGCACCTCCTCTTTGTATACTTTGCTGAATTTGTGCTCTTCCCAGTTTTTCTCCTTTTCTTCTGATCTTTTCCTATTATACCTTCTTTTTATGGTGCTTATCTTTCCATGAGAGGTTTATTTGCAATGTCTTCAAGCTGTTCAGGTCCTATGCCAGTGTCCACTAGATAATCATTTGCCTTCTTTGAAAGTGATGTTGTTCGAGGCTTTTCATGTTCATGGTCTCTTACAAATCTGACTAGCCTTCCTTCTCCTTCCTTTATGTACTGCACTAATCCTATTGCTGTGGCTTTGTGCACTTGGCCTATTCGTGCAAGCCCTAATCCACCGACCCTCCTTGGCAGGTATAGGCTTGGTGTGCATTGGTTTTTATATATGATCTTATGCGCATGGAGCATTTTTCTGGTGATTGTGTCTAGTTTGTTGATTTCTAGCTGGGTCCAATTGATTATGCCAAAACTGTATGATAGTATGGGTACTGCCAGTGAGTTTATGGATAAGAGCTTATTTTTACTGTTTAGGTGGGATTTTAGGATCAGTTTTATTCTTTTTAAATATTCTTTCTGAAGTCTTTCATGATGTCATTTTCCATCTTTTCATTCTTCCATTCCCAGATATTTATATGTAGCCTCTTGCTCTAGTTCTTCTATCACAATATTGTCTACCCTGATGTTTTCCGATTCACACCTTTTGCCTTTCTTTAGTGTGACAGTGGCACATTTCTCAAGACCAAATTCCATCTGGATGTCATCTGAGAACGTTTTGACCTCCCTGATCTCTTCTGTTAGCTCGCTTTTGTTTGGGGCATACAGTTTTAGGTCATCCATGTAGAACAAGCGAGATATATTTGGGCTGCTCTTTTCCCTTGGTCTCGTCACGTAGCCTTTGTTTAGGTTATTTATTAGTTGGGTAAGTGAGTTTAGCGCCAGTACGAACAAAAGAGGGGATGTGTTAATAAATGGGAATTTATATCAATGTTGCACAAGAGTAAATGAGAAGAATGGAAGTGGTTTGTGAAGTAGATAAATGGAGACATTGGTCTCGCCTGATGTACGCTACAGGTATGCCCTCAACCTTAATGAAAGGTAACACTGGATCCCTAATGTTTGGATGTTATCTTATTCTTGGTAGTGATCTCTTTGTATCTTTGATGTTTATTATATCCTGAACTCAAGCATTGTGCGTTCCCTATTGAGGATGGGGAGCGAGTTTAAAGATAATTTGTTTAAAATTAGTTATTTGAACTTTTAGTGAGGAAATCAGCGGTGTAGTCCTAAAATTTTAGGAAGGGTAACGCTACAGGCAAAACTTTAATAGAGCGTTTCATAGAACAATTACTGTATAAAAATAGTAAAAGTTAACTCGAAAATAAAAAATATATATTGAGTAAATAAAACTACAAATACACTACATGCTCTAGTTACTTTTAATTTGAATAAAAACACACACACACACACACACACCACACACACACACACACACACACAACACACACACAGATACTCGTATCAGTCGTATGTATACGGTAAAATGCAGTTTCATAGTGATATAGTAGATATTAGTTACATATAGTCTACAATAGGCTCCATACAGAACGAATGTCTGTTTCCTTCTTTGAAACTTGTCTAGAACGTGTATCATCTGCAGATCGGTGTCTTTTTAGCGATGAAGTCACGTAGGTTTTCGCCTGAAACTGATGAAGTGGTGGTCCGTTGATGCTCAGAAACATGAGATTTGATATGTTCTTCACAGTTAAGTTTGAGCGCAAATCTGTGCTAATTAAATTCATCTGACTAAAATCTCCGTAAGTGCTCAGCATTCAGCTATGGCTACTATAGTAGGTAGTAAAACGCTACTTCACTGAAATTTTAGGAAGTATAACGCCGTTATATCGCGTTACCCCTCGACTACACCCCTGGTAGGGATCTTTCTATATTAGCAATCATAATGCAGTATGTTGCATCAACTTGAAATATTTCTTGTATTATTTTCAATAAACCAGAATTTGTATGGAGTAATTGTTAAATTTTGCATACCATATAAAAAGAGAGATTTCCCTAGCTGAAAAGTGGAAAATCAGCAGGTGTGAATGGAATATATGGGGAAATAATTAAGCAGGAGGGATGGAAAGGATTAAAGTGGTTGTGGTGTATATGTCAGAGTGTATGGACAAATATGAATGAGCTTGAAGACTGGAAGAAAGCCGTAATTGTTCCCTTGTACAAAATGAAAGGTGACAGGAGTGAATGTAAGAATTACAGAGGTGTAAGTCGGTTGAGTGTAGTGGTGAAGGTGTATGGTAAGATAGTGATCGAAAGAATTCGTGATATTACAGAAAGCTTAGTGAGTGATGAGCTGACATGGCTTATGATGATGATGATGAAGCACTCTGATACAGCATCTGAACTTCGTCATAAATCCTTAAAAGTTGTTTTAATCTTGTATAATTTCTTGTTAGGAACCAGTAAAGAAGAAAAGTTCATCCAAAGTGAGTGGAGAAAAAAAGACCAAACGTAAAGTTTTACAAAACGCGAATCGCATAATTCCTTTTGGTGAGTTGTGTTCATCATTTGACGTTAACTTAATTAAAAAAAATACGTGATTGCGTTTGGTTTCTTTAAGTAGTGAAAACTAATTTAATAAAAGGAAGTTTATAATTCAGTTTTAATACGGTTCAGGTGACAAGAAAGGAATTAGGAAATCGACTCAGCTCAAGTCGCAAGAGACGGAGAGGCGTCAGCGGGAACGAATGGAGATTGAGCGCAAAAGAGCCATGAACAAAAAGAGTTCGAAGCACAAGGAAGAAAAGTTAACGCAGGAACAACTTCTCGATGAAGCGAAATTAACAGAAAAAATTAACTTGAAATCTTTAGGTGAGCCATTTAGAGCATTCAGTTGAATGAATAGGGGGACGATCCGAGAATAATAATAATAATAATAATAATAATACACCGACACTCCCAGATTGTTGGGGAAGGTCGTTGCTTTGAGTCGTCGATCTCATTGCGTTGAACTGAGGCTCTGCTGGCCCCAAAAGAAATTGGGAGTTGGCCCTCTGCCACGGTTTGGCTCGATAGGCCTGGGTGAGGTTACAGTGACTAGACTGTTTTGCTTTCATTTTTTTCACTGCGTGCGTGCGTGCGTTCGTGATTATTGTTTGCTCACTTGGTTTTTTATTTATGCAGGAAGGAGGGTTCAAGGGCGAATGCCCGCAAAAACGCCCCCTCCCCCACTAGAGGAAAACCAGCCAAAATCAAGGTCAAAGGTTTTCAAGATGCCTGGATACTCTGCATTTGAAAAATTGGAGGTCATAGACGGGGGGAAAGATGGATTGAGGAAGGTTGTTCCAGAGTTCACCGGTTGAGTAGATGAAAGATTGAAAATACCAACTAACGCTTGCATTAGGGTCATTCCACACGTCAAGTGGACCTGTGGTCCCCACCTCACCATGTCAGATTTTGTTCTAACTTTGCTCACAGATTCCTTTAAGCCTTAAAGGAAGTTCTGCAATGTTTTAGTTCCATATCTCTTGTGGTTCTGTCACTAGGGCTCCAAGAGCATGGGCTACTTTGTCCATCACATTGAGCGCCGAATTATTTGTGCCATTTTTAGCTAGTCAGCATTCCACAGTAACAAATCCTTCTGCTCTGAAAATTTGCTCCTCGGGTCAAAATGTACTGTAGATTTCAAAACTCTCATTACTAGAGCTCTAGGAAGTATAGATTTTCCATAAAATATCCCCAAAGTAGGCATCAAATTACATTTTGATTCCTGGGAAGCCACTTTTAGAAAACTATAGCTCTGGATCTACTTGACTCTGTGAGCTTTTGTTAGAAACCAAGAAAGTACTGCCCATATGCTACAAAATGTTTCAATCCGGATCTTCGTACCTGTTCTAGTTGCTGAGATATAAGGCTAGGAATAGTTGTCAAGATATGCTGCTCTGGAATCCAACAAGTGTCTTTTCTAGATGGCCACTGAAACTGTCGTGCTGGCCCATGAGGGTGCATAAATGTAATTAATGCATCTTTTTCTTCCTCACAGACTTCACAAATGTTTCCAAGCCATCATAAATCATCATAAATGCATGCCACATATTGGCCTGGTTGCAGTTTCAACTGTCGTTGATCAATGTCACTGTATATTCCAACATTGGCCACAAAATAACATGTAGATCTTGAAACTCGGCTAACTTGAATCTGTGTATCATTTACTGGACCAAAATGATGATTTTCTCGAGTTCCAGCTACTGTATGCCCATGATTAAATCTTATTTCCTGTGCTTCTATTTCATCAGTTGAAACAAAAAAGAATGTAATTCCGTGCACTGCCAATCTTTTCACAGTGCCCCCTACACCATCACATGCTGATTTTCCATGGCTGGTAGCAAAAAAGTTCCATTCTGCTGTTATCCCACCAAAATTTTTGCTGTGCCAACAAAAGTTCATGAAATTTTTGTAGTTTTTGTACTGGCCTGCAGCACCATCACTGAAGTAATGAATGTGCTTGATTACTTCAAAATTTTCTTTCAGAAATCCAATCAACTTCTTCAGGAAGACCTGTACTGCAACAGTATCATGCTTCAGACAGTCACTGATGACACAAAAACATTCACTTCTAATTTCATCTGAAACTTTGTGATACATTACAAAAGGATGCAGCGTTGCTTGGCTGTTGTCCCAGTGAAAACCTTGCGCTGCATCTTGTACCACAAAAGAATAGTTCTCTGCAAAATCCATTAAGATTATTGCTTCTTCAGGTTTTATTTCGTCCTTTAGGGACTTCAGGTGAGCACTTTGGTGATTTGAAACGCAATGATGACCACAAAGGAAGATAATTTTTGAAGTCAGTTCTGTGATAAAATCCTCTACTGACAGCTGTTTCATAATCAAGGTGTCCCTGTCAGTGTGAACCCATTGTTTATATTCAATCATGTCTTGTGGATCCATTTCTGCTTGTTCTGTAAAAATAGCTGAAAGGTGATCTTCTTCTAGTGCTGGTGTTCCAGGACACAGTTCACACCGTTGTAGCATACAGTCTTTTGACTCCAAATTGCGAACACATTTTTGCATCAGCGTTTTGTAATCCTCATGAATATCAACTCCAGCCAACATCAATTTCACATTTTGGTGAATTGTACATACACAAACACTGTGTACCCCTGCTACACCAACTGTCACACACCACTTTGGTCGAAGTTCACAGAACTTAGAGAAGCCAATTTCAGGGCCATTTCTATCTTTGTAAGCAATGTA
This sequence comes from Bathynomus jamesi, assembly GCA_023014485.1. NCBI lineage: Eukaryota > Metazoa > Arthropoda > Malacostraca > Isopoda > Cirolanidae > Bathynomus > Bathynomus jamesi. The sequence continues at coordinate 286,938 of JAJOZX010002177.1, forward strand.
CATTTCTTTCAAATTGCTGAGCAGCATTCTTTTTTTGTTTTTGAAGATTTTTTCCATCAATCCTGACAGACACCCAATCTTTCTTCCCTGGGCACATCCGGCTGAATTCATCATCTTCATAAAACTTTTGAACTTTTACTACTACTTCCTCAGGCAGTGTTTTTCCTTTCTTTTTCCCTGGTATTGCAAGAATACCTGACTCTGCTTTCAACTTCCTGGCTGTTTTAACCATTCGAAGAGAAACTCCAAATTCTTCTGCTGTTTGTTGTATAGACCAGCTGTTAGGCTCCAGAGTTAGAATCTGCAGTTTCCTTTCTTTGTCTGATAATTCCATTTGGCTTTTCAATTCTTCCAACAGTATTTCATAATCTTCACAATTTCTGCACCTCTGCTGACTTGTGCTAGCTTCCGTTTCACCCACATCAATCCCTGTAAGAGCTGCCATTTTCTGACCGATGGCTTCTTGTGCTTGTCTTGTCTTTCTTTTGACATATCCTGGTAAATCTCTCTCGCTCACTTTTTGTGGCTTTACAGGGGAAATGTCAAGTGCTGAACAGCTGGTGTCTAGTTTCTGTTTTTGTGCTTCTGGTGGATCAAATGATTCACTTGATGATGTTGAACTGATTCTTTTTATTTCAGCCCTCTGTTCCTGCAATCAGGACAAAGTTTCTGTCCAGGCTTGATGTCTTTGCCAGTCTCTTCCTTCAACAGTTGAGCTGTTGCAATGTCAATTGCCCGAAGTGATTTTTTGGGTAATGTTGATTTATGATATTCAAATGGGTTGCAACAGTGCTTCTGCAGACTCATATCTGGTCAAAAGAAGCTGTTTATGGTGCAAGCATCTGCATGCATCTTCCTTAAATTGGACTACTTCTATTCCTGTTAGAAGTAGTAGTAGTTGTCTTTCCTGAACTGTCAGTTCTGTGAACAGTTTCAAACCACATTTTCTGGAATATGTTTTCAGGTGACACTCTGTTCCCTCTTTATTTCCAATAGTACAAGCTTCCAGTTTTCTTTCAGTTTCCATGGGTTCTCCCACATGAACACTACTAGTATCTGATGATTCGGCCATTTTCAGTTTTGATCTGAAAACAATAATAGTCATGTATTACATGTTGTTGAACATAAATAAGAATATTATGTATAGCCTAGCACATAGCACCTAGTCCTGCACTATATAATCGGTAATAAGAACAAAAGAAAAATAAAACATTGCCAATGAAATAACAATTATAACGCTAGAAACATCACACACAACAAAATTCCAAAGCTCTAGTAGACCTACAAAAAAGTAAGACACCAAAATAAAAAACTAGGCCCTAGTATTTCAGGACATGCTCTTTTCATTAGTTTTTGTTAGAGTATGGTGCGAGCTGTCCCACATGATCATTTTGAGCTTTAAAGATGGGACGTTTTTGTCACAAATTAATTTCAGCCATTTTTGATGCCTTATATATCAGCAACTAGAACAGGTAGGAAGATCCGGATTGAAACATTTTGTAGCATATGGGCAGTACTTTTTTAGTTTCTAACAAAAGCTCACAGTCAAGTAGATCCAGAGCTATAATTTTCTAAAAGTGGCTTCCCAGGAATCAAAATGTAATTTGAAGCCTACTTTGGGGATATTTTATGGAAAATCTATACTTCCTAGAGCTCTAGTAATGAGAGTTTTGAAATCTACAGTACATTTTGACTCTAGGAGCAAATTTTCAGAGCAGAAGGATTTGTTACTGTGGAATGCTGACTAGCTAAAAATGGCACAAATAATTCGGCGTTCAATGTGATGGACAAAAGTAGCCCATGCTCTTGGAGCCCTAGTGACAGAACCACAAGAGATATGGAACTAACACTTTGCAGAACTTCCTTTAAGGCTTAAAGGAATCTGTGAGCAAAGTTAGAACAAAATCTGACATGGTGAGGTGGGGCACTTTTCCAAAATTGGTCCACTTGACGTGGAATGACCCATTTAGAGAGTTGGATAAAAAAGGAATGAGTGTGTGTAGAAAGTCTGGTACTGCGTGCTCTCCTTAAAGGAGTAGGCTTGAAGTGAGAGAGTTCAGAACAGCTTGCACAAGTGAGATAAATAAATGTTTCCTATGTCACTTTGGTAGTAAATTTGCTGTAGCGTGACAGATACCTGCACCTAATATGGCGACTCCTTGAGTTGCTTTTTTGCGTTTCGCCCATTCAAACAGGATACAAGTGGTTGTGTTTCATTTTATTTAGAATTTAGTGACAAGTGTACGACAGGAGAGTTGTTGTTGGTTAGCCGATCAGCCCACCCTGATCGAGCAAGCCGGCGGCACGCAGGTAACCGATCGCCCTCTCCGGAGTGGACCAGAGGTTCAGCGCACTAGTGATGTGTTGTGTTCTGTGTTGTGCTAGAACGGTACAGCCTGTCATAATGCGTTCAGTTGTTTGTGGTGTGTCCTGACACAGGTGGCAGGTGTCGTCTGTGGAGTTGTCTAGTCTGTGTTTATATGTCTGTAAGTTGGGGTGATGTCCACATCGGAATCGTGCTAAGTTAACTCGATCCGATCTGCTCAGGCTGGTCTGTGACCTGTCAATGGGTGGCGGCTTCGCACCTAGGACCGCATTCAGACCGAGTCGTGTCAGTGCTTTGTGGGTTAGGTGTGCGTGTGTGTTTTTTCTGTACTGTGTAATGTCTGTGGGGCGTGGTATGGAATGGAGTATTTGGTTATGTGTCTCTGGTGTTACCTTAATGGTGCGTGATTGTACATGTAGTGGCAAGGGTGTTGTGGGTTAGTTGTCGCTGCTGCCATGAATTGTGTTCCCCTCATGTCTAAATGTTCCCTAACTTTCAGTATTTTTGTTTGTGTGCAGGTGTTCTATTGGTGTTTGAGTACATCCTGTAATGATACGAAGTGCGTTGTTGTATTGTCTGTAAGGTGTTTATGTGTGTGTTTGAGATAATGGGTGCTCAGTATGGGCTAGCATAGTCCATAACTGAACGAATATATTGTTTGTATATGAGTGTTGTTGTTTCCTGCTGGTGTCCAAAGTTTGTGCCTGTTAGTACCCTAAGCGTGTTAAGTCTTGACGTACATTTGTTTTTAATGTCCTGAATGTGGTTTGCAAAAGATAATGATGTGTTGTATGTGACCCCAAGTATTTTGGTCCTGTGAGTGTGTGGAATGTTGGTGTTGTTTAGCGTAAGCTGTGGAGTTATCTGGTGGTCTTTTGTGTTGCTTGTTAGCAAGGTGATGGTTGATTTTGTGGGTGCTACCTTGAGTCCATTGTGTGTGAGCCAGTCTTGTATACTGTTTATGTATGTTTGTAGGTTATTTGTAGCGGTGTTGATGTTGTTGTGGGTGGATGTTAGAGTGATGTCATCTGCATATGATGATAAGGTAAGCTTGTTATCTATGGGTGTTGGAATGTCATGCATGTATAAGTTGAACAGTGTTGGTGAGAGAACAGAGCCTTGAGGGACCCCGTTCGGAAAAAGCTCGGTTTTGGATGACTTGCCCTTAAACGTGACATGTATCTTCCTGAAAGATAGTTGCTCAGCCATCTTTTGGTGTTATTGTGCATGTTTGTGTTGAGTATTTTGTTTATGAGAGAGAATCGTGGGATAGCATCAAATGCTTTACTAATGTCTATTGTTGCTAATAGTGTACGTTGAGCTGGTCGTCTGGAGTTGATGCCATCCATGATGTGCTGCGTGAGGTTAATAAGTAATGTCGTGGTTGAGTGGTGAGATCTGAATCCATGTTGAGTAGGCGATAGTGGTATGTGTGGGTTGGTGATTTGTAAGATTAGTCTTTGTTACTTTGGAAGGTGTGCATAGTAAAGTAATGGGTATATAGGAAGCTGGTTCTGTTGGATTTTTGTCTGGTTTGAGTACCTTTGGTTAGCTTCCGTCCGAATTGCTCATTCTGACGAAGGTCAAGCTTTTCACTCCACCTTAGACCTACCTAGTGTAATAATTTTACCTTGTTTCCATATGTCAGGAATAATAGTGTTGGTATGAATATGTGCTGATGTTTGTGAGAGCTAGTATTCCCTGTGGGCCCAAGTGTTTAAGGTGTATGTTAGATGTGTTGCCCGGTCCAGTAGCCTTCGAATTCTTAATGTTTTTGATGATCTTGGTGGTCTGGTCTGTACTGAAGGGTGTAATGGTCGTGTCGAGTCTGTAGGTTTTCTTGTGTCTGGCTGTTTGTCTGTCTGCGTGTTTCTGGTTGTTGTCTCTGTTTAAGTGACTTATTTTTGCGTAGTGATTAACTAGAATGTTAGCTTGTGTATATATTGGGTATTATTATTATTATTTTGGCTGCGACAGATAACCGCGTGTGAGGTGTGAATGCCGCTGTTAGAGTCGGTAATGCTGTTTATAGTCTTGTATAGTCTGGATGTATCTGTGGAGTGGTTTAGTGTTGATAGGAACTCCCTAAATGTTTGTTTGATTTTCTTTGAGTTTATTTATTTCTATGTTGAGCTGTTGTATCTGCTGTTTTATGGCTTCTGTGTGTGGTGTTTGAGGTTGTTACGTTGCCTTATGAGGTGGGCTATTTCTCTAGTGTAATTTGGGTTGTATTTTCTAATGTTGCCCTTGGGTATGTATTTGTTTGCAGGACAGGACAGGAGAGTAGTTCACTTTACCTCCTACCCTATTAAATCTTACTTTTGACTGCTAGACAAATATAAAAATGTTTAGCTGTATATTAGCCGCATGTTTTAAGTACAATATACAATGTATTTTTTTTTATTATTGTAATTTTTGGTTTCTTTAAGATGATTGTTCGTAAGAACTAAATTTCGAATTTCATTTTACTAATCAATTAAATGTTCGCCATCTTCGTATTATTTCCCATTAGAAAAGTATGAATTGGCCGAATTGGACAGGAAGAAGCCAAAAGTCATACGTAGAGGCACAACGGGACCATACATCCGATATCAGTCGACGACCATGCCACTGATAGAAGAGATTGAAACAGGCTCCAAAGAATGTAGGTCGCCGCCACCTTTCCAAGAGGAAAAGCCTATCTCCGCAACTCCGATGGATATTGAAGAAGCAAATGTTGAAGTTGATGTGCTGCGGGTAAATGGTTTATCCTCTTTTAGAAATTTGTACAAGATTCGAAAATGGAGAAAAAAATATGGCTCGTACACGTACACACTATATTTACCATTACGTTTCCTTTTTCGTCTTTCTGCTTTTACTTTTGAAAATGTTTAGCGAAGCTGTCAACATTTAAAACTGGAAGAGAAGTTCACTTCAGATGCAGCTTGTAAATAAAATTCTTTTTATTTACAATAAGGTTTTAAAAAAGAATTTTAAATATCAAAATTAAATTAACACAAGATTTTTCTCCATTCCAAAAATTAAGTTGATTATATGAATTATGAAAATTTAATTATTTAATAAAGTTCAGTTTCATTTCTTTGTATTTCTTTTAAGAACCCTTCGTTGTTTTAAAAGAGAAAAAATATAATTTAGACAAAAATTGAATCTAATTGCCAAAGGCACAGATATCTAACGGAGTATCGTGAAATAAATCCATATAAAGTTAAACAGACGTATTCGGCTGAACACCGAGCTTTAGCCGAACGTTTGGTACACCTCTAAATTAGAAAAGTAGTATGGATTTTTAGGTTCATTTATTCATCTTTTCCCTCCTCTCGACAGGATATACCAAATCTTAAGGAAAACTGTGACGATTCTTGCGCAAATAAAGGAAAGGCAAAGCTTAATACAAAATTGTGCGAGAGGTCTTTTATTACATTCTCCGATGAACTTACATTCCGGAAAACCTTCAGAAAAAATAAAGCAAATACACCTCAAAAAAATATATGTCCAATTACCAGGTAAGAATTCAAGTTTATTTTAAAAGGTTATTTTCTCATCCTTTCAGTAATGTGATACAATTTTATAGAGTTAAATTCTTCATTTTATCATCATAGAACTTAAGATATTTGTACTCCATTACTTAAAGATCGAGACATTGTTTCTAATCTTATTATTCTGGTTCATTCTTCAGATTGCCTGCCAGATATTTTGATCCCGTGACTCAGCTTCCTTACGCCACTCTCCAAGCGTTCCGAGTTCTTCGTGAAGCCTATTACCAGCAGTTGGAGGATAAAGGGGACCCTCGGAACAAAGAAGTAGCCAAGTGGTTGTTGTGGAGGAAGGAGTACAAGAAGTCAAGAGCATCTGCACAGACATTAAAACCAACCGTCACTCCGCTTCAGACAATATCCCCCGCCGCAAACAACGCAACTCCACTCGTTACCCAAGCCAGGCAAGTGACGACCAGCAGCGCTTCATCCCTCACTTCTCAGCAATTAATCGGTGTAATGCAGTCGATCAATAATTCCCTCGGCAATAGCTTGAATGCGAACAACGTCAATCCTCCGCCTGTGACTTCCGTTGCCGCTGTTGCTCATATTTTGAGAACTTCAGGAATTGGGACGTCAACCGTTCTCAATCACTCGAATAATCAGCAAGTGAACGTCGTGAGTTCAACTCCTAACGTCCCACGCGTCAATTCCTCCATAACTCCTAACATGGTAATTAGTTCTCACGGCACCACTCACACTGGGGTCCAAGGAAGCGGGACCGTGCAGTTGGTTCAGACGCTAGGCAGCCGCGGCACGAATGTGGCAGGTGGTGGAAGCACACTCGTTCATCGCTCCACGCCACATATGGTAGTTGTGAGTTCAGCGGGACAAGGCAGCGGCGGAATTCACCTTGTAGGAAGCTCATCAGGGGCGACCATTAACAGCAATATAACGAGTTTATCAAGTTTATCAAATTTATTAGTTCAAGGTAACACTGGTACGAACCTTCTCGTTCAGGGAAATGCGGGAGGAAATGTACAGAATGTTCAAATTGTGCAGACAGGTTCAGGACAAGGAAATCTTCAAGTCATTCAAACTGGTTCCGTTGTTCAGGCTGGAAATTCAGGACAGAATGTGCAGGTTCTTCAAGGGGCAGGTCGCATAACTTTAAGACCTGTTGCCAATCAAACCTTCACAAACCTCCAGAGTCTCCTTAAATAGAGTGTAATCATGAATTTCACCGTAGAATCTTTAATTTTTGTATTTAAAAAAAAAGAGTATCAGTTTGTGGGTAGTTTCTGCTACTTTTATCTGTAAATTAAATCTCTTCCTCCTCTTTTAAAACTTGGTTAAACGTAAATAATTAGACACTAGCAGTAGTTCGTATTAATTGTATATACAATAGGTGTAACTTATGGTGTTTAGTGAGATATACTACGTAGCCTTTAGTGGATAAAATACCTTTTTCATGTTGCATTTCAGCGGAAACCAAATAGGCCTACCAGAATGGAGTAAGAAATTGTGAAATTCAATTATTTTTCTTTTATTTCTTTGGCAATATACAATTCCATTTAATTATAGTTTCGCTTGTTCCTTTCACCACATTAACACATATTTAAAAAATTTTATTTAAAAAAATAAGACTCGAAAATCTGTCCTCATACGAGGCATGTTGCAGTTTCGTAAGTACACTCGTATGAGGCATGTCGCAGTTTGAGGGTTAAGATGGAAGCGCCACCACGCATATCGTGGCTACTAACCTGGAAAATTTGTGGAATTTTGTTTTTGCTCTGGAAAAAATTGAGAAGTGTGTTGTACATTATTCCGGGTGATTACAAATGATCTTCCCGATTTTAAACATTTATTATGGAGAAACTAACAACGCTACAGCGAAAAGCAAGATAGACAAATAAAGAACTCAAAAGGAATAATTACTGCTTTCGTTGGGGCTGGGGTCCCTCCGAGGGCGCTGCGCGCCTCACGGAGGTGATTCTCTCGGGCATGGAGGCGTACATTCCATAGTCTATTGCTGCTACTAATGAAAAAAAATTGTTTAACTTTGCTTGTTCTAATGCTATCCGCAACCGAGAGGAGGCTTTCAGAAGGTACCATCGCCATCCAACATTTGACTCGTTTAACTCATATTTCTGCTCGAAATCATGCAAAATCCTTCGACTTGCCAAAAATTCGTTCATTAGACAAAAATGTGAAAACCTATCCAATTCTAATTATTCTCGCTTTCTGACCCCCAGCCAAAAATTTCTTCAACAATTCTTTACCCCAACTTTTCCATTCCGACGGCTCAATTGCCGTCTCTTCTGATAAAGCTGAACTCTTCGCTCAAGCTTTCGCCTCCAATAACCCTGGACAATTCCGGTGCTTTTCCTCCATCTCTTTCCTCTAACTTAATTATGTCTAAAATTAGAATCTCCCCGAGGATATTTTTTCTGCCCTATTTGGGCTCAACTCTAGGAATGCGTATGGTCCTGATGGTGTCTTTCCTGTTGTTCTCAAGAACTGTGCTTCTGTGATGACACCCTGCTTTGGCAAACTCTTTCGTCTTTGTCTTTCATCCGGTACTTTTCCTTCCTGCTGGGAACTCGCTTTCATTCAGCTTGTCCTAAAGAAGGGTGACCAATTTAGGGGTTAAAACCGGTATTGAAGAAGTACAAATAATACCGATACCGATATTATAGGTTTTCGGTATTGACAAAAATTGCTATTGTAAAATTTAGGCAATTTAGTCCTCCTATGGGCAAATAAACTGTTTTTGGAGGATTCGGAGAAAAAAAAAGTTTCGGGGTATTTTGCAGTTAACCTTTTTTTTCGTTTTCTATTCCTTTCTATCAAAGAAAACTATTTATTGCACTAGCTTTAAGAGTGATTCATTCAACTGTAGCCATTTCTTCAACAGAGTGGGAAATTATTGAAAACCTTTATGACACCTTACGTCCTGTTGAAATAATTCTTAAAGGGTTATGCTCGAAAGATGCATCACTCCTGACAGCTGAATCATCAATGAAATTTATTTCAAAGAAACTAGGAGAGAAAAATAATCCAATAGCAAAAGAGTTAAAAGATTGTCTTAGAAATCGTTACATTTCAAGAAGACAGCAAGACATTGTAGGTTTAATCAAATATCTTCATAATCCCGAAGTTTTAAAAGTTCAAGAAGAGGAAAGTTTTTCTGTTCCATCAAAATTAGTTCTCAAAAGAACTGCAGAAAGGCTCCATAAAAGACTTTTCCCTAAGAATGTGGTTGATTTGGAGATAGAAATGGAAGAACAGGAATTTCCATGTAACCCTGAAATGTAGCTGCAAATAAGACTGAAGTGGAAGCAGATTCATTACTGAGTGAATACATGCAAGAAATGGACAAACTAGGAAAAGTGCCATCTAAAAAAAATTCCATTGATTTTGATGTTACTAATGAATTTAAAAGCTTGGAAGTTACTTTACAGAGAAGTGAGAATTTAGAGAAGCTGGACAAGGCACTGCTTTCAATTAAACCTACAAGTGCAGAATCAGAAAGAGCCTTTTCTGCTGCAGGCCTATTTCTGACGAAACTGAGATCAAGTCTATCTGAACAATCCCTAGATGCTCTTTGTTTCCTCAAAGCGTACTTTCAAAATCAAACTAAGAAATAAATATTTAGATACTAATAATTTCTATCTACCCCAGTAGTTGTATAATAATATGCTAAAAAAAAATTCAAATAATATTTTTATTACAATTTAGTAATTTACTGTATAAACTTTTTCGAATAGAATGCCATCTATTTGGAGTTGGGTCATTAATTTATAGTAAATATGGTGAGTACTGCAAGTCCCTCAGACTTGTGGGAGGGTTGGTAGGGTGGCACCATAATAAATCAAAATAAATTATTTTTTTCATAATACCGGTATCAATACCGGGATTAGCATAATTGCCTCCAAATACCGGTATTGAAAATTTTCGGTATTATGCAAGCACTAGACTGACCATTCTCAGCCCTCCAAATATTGTCCAATTACTTTGATTTCTTACATTTCTAAAGTTTTTGAATCTACCTTTAATAGGAAGATTCTGAAACAACTCTTCTCACAATCTTCTTTCAGATCGCCAGTATGGATTTCCCAAGGGACGCTCTACTGGCGATCATCTTGCATATCTCTGACTCTTGATCAGCCTCCTTTCGGGATTTTGGTGAAATCTTTGCTATTGCGCTAGATATATCAAAAGCTTTTGATAGTCTGACACAAATCTTTAATTTCGAAACTGCCCTCATTCGATTTCTATCCTTCTATCTGTGCCATCATTTTTGATTTCCTTTCTGGCCGATCTATAGCTGAGCTGTGGTAATCTAGAATTCAGTGGTTCCCAACCGGTTTGGGCCTAATTTCTAGATGATCACTCTTCTTCTACTAAAGTTATTGATGGTGGTGTTCCTCAGGGTTCTGTCCTGTCACCCACTCTTTTTCCTTTTATTTATCAATGATCTATTAAGTTGCACTTCCTGTCCTATCCATTCCTATGCCGATGAGTCTACATTTCACTTTTCCACCCACTTCACATAGCATCCCTCTCAACAGTCACTCAATGCTTCGCATGGGCGTAACCAGACATTCAAAAACTATACGCACGAGGTCGTGAAAATAAAAATTAAATCAAACGTCACAAGAAAGTGTATTTATTTATTTATTAACAAAAATAAATAATAAAGTAAATAAATAAATACACAAATGAATAAAACATTTGAAACTTAATTTTACATTTTTACAATAAGTCTGAAATAATTATTAAAAGATAACTCGAGTATAGTTTTAGGGATTGTGAGTTATTAGTTAAGCGGATCTCAGTTTTAGGGCCCCCTATCTATTGCATTAATAAGAAAAATGTCTGCTTAAATGTCCAGCCTAAATTCCAGTTTTAGGTTTAGTCGTGATATTTTCGTTAGGTTAGGTTTAGTTTCACATTTTGTTTAGTTAGGTCAGGTTTAGTCGTTATATTTTTGTTAAAACTAACGAAAATATTACGACAACCTAACCAATCGTTAAAAAAAAAATATATATTTATAATGTTTCAGACCAACAAAGTCCCTAGGATCCACTCATGGCTGGTCTACCTAACTGTGTTCGTAATTGTGTATTGTGCATGTCCTCCGTGGTGGCGGAGGGGACCTACAATTTTACGTGGGTTCCGAACCACAAAGCCTTAATTTCCTTAAACTATACCCAATCTATCAACATATGCGTCTAATCGATTTTTAAACTTGTTTATAGACGTGCTACTAATTACTTCTACCGGCAAACTATTCCAGCTATTTACTATTCTATGCGTAAAAAAGTTTTTCGCAACTGCTGTCTCGAACCTTCTACTTGTCAACTTACACCCGTTATTTCTAGTCCTATTATATTGAGATATTTCGAAAAAGCTATCTCTATCTACGTTATCAAACCCATTCATAATTTTGAAAACCTGGATTAGATCACCCCTTAGCCTCCTAGTCTCGAGTGTAGTCAATTTTAACTCCTTAAGCCTATCCTCGTACGACTTTGACCTAAGCGACGGAATCATCTTAGTTGCTCGTCTTTGAACTCTTTCGAGTTTGTCTATATCTTTTCGCATATGCGGATTCCAAAATTGGATCGCGTACTCCAAATGGGGTCTAACTAATTATTTATAAAGAGGAACTATAATATCGCGCGATGTGTACTCAAAATTCCGAGCTATAAAACCTAACACTTTGTTCACCGCTGCTGTACTTTGTTTCGCTACTTTTAAGTCACCAGTGACTATAACTCCTAAATCTTTTTCCTGCTCTACGCTTGTTAACTCCTTCCCTGACATACTATACACAAAATTACCGATACGCGAACCTATATGTAAAATTTTGCACTTATCAACGTTAAATCTCATTTGCCATGTGACTGACCAATCAACGATTTTATTCAGATCTTCCTGGATTTTACCTCTATCTTTGTCATTAATCGCCCTACCACCCAGCTTCATGTCATCCGCAAACTTTGAAACTGTACTGACTAGGCCGACATCTAAATCGTTAATATATATATATATATAAGAAAAAGCAAGGGGCCAAATACAGAACCCTGAGGAACGCCACTCGCTACATTACTCCAACACGACTCCGCTCCATCAACGACCACCCTCTGTTTCCTACCTCGTAACCACTCTTCTATCCAATTTATTACTACACCCCTGATTCCATGAACCTTAGTTTTTTTAATGAGTCTTTTGTGCAGTACGGTGTCAAACGCTTTTTGAAAATCTAAGTACACTACCGTATCAACTAAGTATCAACCGCCCGATGACTATCGTAAACGTCAACCACGCTTTGAAAAAATTCTAAAAGATTAGTTAAGCAAGATCTGTTTCGCCTAAAACCCTGCTGCGTATTTCTAACTAAGTTATGCAATTCTAAGTGTTCGACTATACGATCCCTAATTATTGATTCCAGTAGCTTACCTACACTTACTTACTTCGTAGTCCCCGGGTTCTCTTATGCGAACCCGGCGGCACTCGGGTATCCCGCTACCACCGTGGGACGGGTCCATAGGTCTCGTAGAGAGGTAATGTTGGAGTTGTGTCTCTGTTGAGAGAGAGTGTGGCAGTGTAAGAGTAGGTGTTCTGTGTCCTCAGGGTGGAGGTAGCATTTTTGACAGGTGGAGGTGTCAGCTAGGTGGAGTCTGTGTCTGTATTGTTGGAGGGAGGGGTGGTGGCCTGAACGGAGCCTGGCCAGAGTAACTCTTGTTTTCCTTGGGAGGGTTTGTTCGCTCTGATGGACTACAGGGGGAGTATCGTGAAGGACAGTGTTGTGTGGTTGGTCGAGTAGGTATTTCCGGGTAAATTCTGTGTGGAGATGTTTAGTGGGGTTGATGTTTAGGGGAGGAGGGGGGATATTGTTCAGTAGCTGCGAATAGTGAGCAGCAGGAGTACGTTTTTTGTTGCGGGGTGGGGGATTGTGTAATGTGAGATGGTGACAGGGGTGGTCTGGGGCCAGTGCTCTGGAGAAGAATTGAGTCCCTGTCATGTTCATGTGGTGTTCGATGGGGAGTATTTTCGTATCTGCATGTAGATGTGGGATGGGTGTGGTTCGGAGGCAGCCAGTAATGCTTCTGAGACCTCTGTTTTGTGTGGTCTGTATCTTTTTCTGGTTTGTGTGGGAGATGGACGGGGACCAGGCGGGGGCAGCGTAAGTTAGGGTAGTACGTACAAACTGTTTGTATAGGATACTAAGGGATTCCTTCTGCTGACCGAATATTGTGGAGGTGAGTGTTCTGAGAGCGTTGAGTTTTTTTGTTGCTTTGGAGCAGATGTTTGATATGTGAGGGGAAAAGGACATGTGTGTGTCTAGGGTGAGGCCGAGGATTGTTGGGGTTTTGTTTAGAGGTAGGGGATGTCCCATGAGGGTGACTCTCGGGTGTGCTTGGGATTCGTGGTGGTCTGAGGTTAGGAGGGTGATGGAGGATTTTTGAGGGGATGCTGACATCCTATTATTAGTCAGCCAGAGTTCCAGATTGGTAATGTACTGCTGGATCAGGCGTGTGGCGGTGTTACGGTTATGGTGTTGTGCTGTTATGGTCAGGTCATCTGCATAGGAGGAAACGTGGACATGGGGGGAGAGAGGTTGTGGGAGGTCGTGCATGAAAAGGTTGAAGAGGATTGGAGAGAGTATGGAGCCCTGTGGGACGCCATTGTATAGTCTGTAGGTTTTGGATGAGTGTTGTTTGTGTATGACTTTGCCAAGTCGGCCTGCAATGAGATTAGTAAGCCATTTCTTGTCATTGGTGGGGATGTCGAGATCAATAATCTTTTGTGCAAGAATGTGGCGTGGGACAGTGTCGAAAGCTTTGTTGATGTCGATGGCAACAAGGACTGTGCGGGAAGGGGGGGATTGTTGGTTGAAGCCATCTAAGATGTGTTGGGTTAGGTTTGTAAGAAGCGTTGTGGTGGAGTGGGCGGACCTGAAGCCGTGTTGGGTTTGTGAAAATGTAATGTGTGGTTGTATGCGTCTTAATATCAGTTTTTCGAGGACTTTGGAAATGGTTGAGAGAAGGGAGATTGGCCGGTATGAAGCAGGTAGGTTGGGGGGGTTTATTGGGTTTCAGTATCGGGATGATGTGTGCCAGCTTCCAGGTAGAGGGTATGACATTGTGAAGCCAGGAGTAATTGAATATGTTTGTGAGGGCTGCAAGAGCGATTGGACCAAGGTGTTTGAAATGTGGTCTGGGCCTTCGGCATGAGAGTTTTTAAGGGATTTTATGGCTGCAGCTGTGCCTTGGGGTGTAAATGGATGTGGTTGTTGTGGGTCGGCCGAGAGTTTCCGTATGTTTTTGAGGATTTTTCTATTATTGGGAACAGTGATTTTGTTGCTAATTTTTGAGTAGTGGTGCATGAGTAGGTTGCAGTGTTTTTGTGGGGATGGAATTTGGTTACGGTTGGAAAGGAGAGCTTCGTGTGTGGGGGGTGGGTTAGTATGTGAAGTGTGGATTTTTTTCAAGGTTTTCCAAAGTTGGGTGCTGTTGGTCTTGTGATTGAGTGTAGTTAAATAGGATTCCCAGTTTTCTGACTGTTTAGTGTTAATTAGATTTGTGATGTCGGTGTTAAGGTGGTGTATGAGGTCAATGTCTTCTGCAGTGGGACTGTGTTTCTGGCGTAATGAGTTTCTTTGTTTGATTAGATTGTGTATTTGTGGGGAGAAATTTGGGTTGAAGTGTTTCCTGTGTCCTTGTGGAATGAATTGTTTGCTAGCGCGAGTGATAGTGTTGTTTATGTGGGCGGTAGCCTTGTCTATAGAGGGGAAATTAGTTGTGGAGAATTCCTGAAGCTCGTTTTCAATGTATCCTGTAAAAGAAGGCCAGTTTGCATGTTTGTAGTTCGTGTATGTTTGTTTGAAGGATGTGTGGATTGGGTGTGTGTGTTGATAGGTGATTAGTATTGGGAGGTGATCGGAGGGGAGGTGGTGTAATGTCTGCCATGTTGTGCGTGTGTGTAGGGATGGTGAGCAGAAGGTAATGTCTGGGGAGGTGTGTTGTTGGTTGTGTTGCAAGGGTTTGCGTGTGGGTTGATTCCTATTGTTGAGGATGTTGTATGTATGAAGATCATCTAGGAGTAGCGTGCCACGAGCGTCTGGTATGTGAGAGGAGAGCCATGTCGGGTGATGAGCATTGAAGTCGCCTCCCACAATGTGGTTCTCGTATTGTGTAAGTGGTTGCAGGGGGGCTCGTAGCGTGGGGGGCAGTGAGCAGAGGTAGAGGGGGGTATGTATATGTTTGAGATGTGAAAAGTGGAGGATTTGATTTTGATTTTGATGGTCTGGATTTTTAGGGTAGGGTCATTATTAAGGAGGGCGTGTGTGTGCTGCGTTATATTTGTGTATGGGATGTCTTTGTGGATGAGTGTGATAAGCCCATGTTCTATGGGGTTAGTGTCCTGTCTTAATGTTGAGTAATTGTTGAAGGCTGGGAGCCTGGTGTCTGGTGAGAGTTTAGTTTCTTGGATGAGTGCTATATGTATATTATATGTGTGGAGGAGAGAGTTGAGTTCCTGGTGTTTGTTTTTGATGCCATTAATGTTTATTTGCAAAATGTTTAGTGAGTGTTTGGGGTGGGGTATGTGTGGTTGGTTGCGTTGATGGTTAGCTAGACAGTGCTGGCATGCCCATTGGGGTGTGTAGAATTGTACTGAGGGTAGTGATGTGCAGGAGAGGTGTAGCCATTCCGAGCATTGACAGCAACGGACTGACCATTGAGTTCGCCTGATTTGATGTTGGCAGGTAGGGCATGTGTAGGAGTGGGGTCCGGGGTTGGGTTCAATGTCACCGGCTAGTAGGAGGAGAAGGGAGATGGTGGCCGGGACATCATTCCCATGAGCTAGAAAAATGGAAAGGAGAGGATAGTGTTGCGTGTAGGGAGGGAGAGAGAGAGATAGTTGGGGGCAGGGGAGGTGTCCGGATTTGCAGAGTGGCTCCCCAAGGTCGACTGGTGCTGAAGGTCGCCCATCCTCCTCGGGGTCGTCTCTCTGGCAGCTTCGCGACGAGCACGCTCCGGACGTTGAAGCCGCTTACCTACAACAGACGTTAAACTGATTGGCCTATAATTTTCCGCCGCACCTTTATCGCCTTTCTTAAAGATAGGTGTTACGTTTGCCAACTTGAAATTATCTGGTACGCACCCCTCAGAAATAGACGCATTAAAAATCTTTGTTAGCGGCACAACAATGCTATCTTTTAATTCTTTTAGTTGTATGGGATATATGGAATCCGGCCCCAGTGATTTACGCATTTTCTTTTTATCAATATAGCGCATTACCTCCCCTTCACTAACCATAATATTATCCAAAATATTACCATTATCAAAAGGTATTATGTCTATGACCGTAGGGATATTCGTTACATCTTGTATAGTAAAAACTGACTTAAAAAATTCGTTTAGCAAGGTAGCCATTCCCTTGCTTTCAGAAACTAGATCTCCGTTAACATTTTTCAACGGCCCCAAGACAATTTTTACTGGATTTCTATTGTTGACGTATTGAAAGAATCGCTTGGGGTTTTCTTTACCGTCACGAGTTATGGAGATTTCAAATTCGCGCTTGGACTTTTTTATTACACTTTTCGCTTCACGTCTTAGAGATATGTAGTTGTTTCGTAACCACAAATTGTCTTTATCGCACTTATGGAGCTATAAGCCCTATCTCTACTCTTTATAATGTCTCCTACTCTAGAAGTAAACCACAAGGGCTTGTTGTTTACTTTCGCACGCTTAATTTTGTACGGTACACATTCCTCATTTATAGTCCTAAATACTGTTTCAAACGATTCCAACATTAGTTTTGCATTGGAGATCCCCATTACGTTTTCCCAATTGACGTGTGACAATTTATTTCGAAATTTACAAAAGTCTGCGTGCTGGAAGTTAGGAATTTTAGTCGAGTTAGCTGGTTTCGAGTGACTTACTGAGAGGACAAACTCTATCATATTGTGATCGCTATTGCTTAACGGTTCTATTATTACTTGAAGATCAGTGATTAGCCTATCATCCGTAGCTATTACTAAATCTAAAATACTGTCCAACCTTTTGAATAAGAAAGCTAGCCTCGAGAAAATTAACTAAACGATTACCTTCCGCGTCTCCCTGCATTGTATCGTAATTCACGTTGGCGCAATTAAAGTCACCCATAACTAAAGCCTGCTCACTACCTATTATTCTCTTTAGTTCACGATATAACGCTTCCTCCGTATCAGATGTTTGATTAGAGGGCCTATATATAACGGAGCACCGACAATTCAGAGCAGGACAATTCAGCGCAAGACAATTCAGCGCAAGTCAGTACAGTTAAAAGTTTAGTTAAAAATAATAAAAATAAATCGCAATAAATAAAAAAGAGAAAAATTTGTATATTTATATATATGCTAAATTGGGTCTGTATCGAAGGAGTGACATTTCAAAGGAGTGACATTTCAAAGGAGTGACATTTCAAAGGAGTGACATTTCAAAGGAGTGACATTTCAAAGGAGTGACATTTCAAAGGAGTGACATTTCAAAGGAGTGACATTTCAAAGGAGTGACATTTCAAAGGAGTGACATTTCAAAGGAGTGACATTTCAAAGGAGTGACATTTCAAAGGAGTGACATTTCAAAGGAGTGACATTTCAAAGGAGTGACATTTCAAAGGAGTGACATTTCAAAGGAGTGACATTTCAAAGGAGTGACATTTCAAAGGAGTGACATTTCAAAGGAGTGACATTTCAAAGGAGTGACATTTCAAAGGAGTGACATTTCAAAGGAGTGACATTTCAAAGGAGTGACATTTCAAAGGAGTGACATTTCAAAGGAGTGACATTTCAAAGGAGTGACATTTCAAAGGAGTGACATTTCAAAGGAGTGACATTTCAAAGGAGTGACATTTCAAAGGAGTGACATTTCAAAGGAGTGACATTTCAAAGGAGTGACATTTCAAAGGAGTGACATTTCAAAGGAGTGACATTTCAAAGGAGTGACATTTCAAAGGAGTGACATTTCAAAGGAGTGACATTTCAAAGGAGTGACATTTCAAGGAGTGACATTTCAAAGGAGTGACATTTCAAGGGAGTGACATTTCAAAGGAGTGACATTTCAAAGTGACATTTCAAGGAGTGACATTTCAAAGGGAGTGACATTTCAAGGGAGTGACATTTCAAGGGAGTGACATTTCAAGGGAGTGACATTTCAAGGGAGTGACATTTCAAGGGAGTGACATTTCAAGGGAGTGACATTTCAAGGGAGTGACATTTCAAGGGAGTGACATTTCAAGGGAGTGACATTTCAAGGGAGTGACATTTCAAGGGAGTGACATTTCAAGGGAGTGACATTTCAAGGGTGACATTTCAAGGGAGTGACATTTCAAGGGAGTGACATTTCAAGGGAGTGACATTTCAAGGGAGTGACATTTCAAGGGAGTGACATTTCAAGGGAGTGACATTTCAAGGGAGTGACATTTCAAGGGAGTGACATTTCAAGGGAGTGACATTTCAAGGGAGTGACATTTCAAGGGAGTGACATTTCAAGGGAGTGACATTTCAAGGGAGTGACATTTCAAGGGAGTGACATTTCAAGGGAGTGACATTTCAAGGGAGTGACATTTCAAGGGTGACATTTCAAGGAGTGACATTTCAAGGAGTGACATTTCAAGGGAGTGACATTTCAAGGAGTGACATTTCAAGGAGTGACATTTCAAGGAGTGACATTTCAAGGAGTGACATTTCAAGGAGTGACATTTCAAGGAGTGACATTTCAAAGGGAGTGACATTTCAAAGGAGTGACATTTCAAGGAGTGACATTTCAAGGAGTGACATTTCAAGGAGTGACATTTCAAGGGAGTGACATTTCAAGGAGTGACATTTCAAGGAGTGACATTTCAAAGGAGTGACATTTCAAGGGGTGACATTTCAAGGGAGTGACATTTCAAGGAGTGACATTTCAAGGAGTGACATTTCAAAGGAGTGACATTTCAAAGGAGTGACATTTCAAGGAGTGACATTTCAAAGGAGTGACATTTCAAAGGAGTGACATTTCAAAGGAGTGACATTTCAAAGGAGTGACATTTCAAAGGAGTGACATTTCAAAGGAGTGACATTTCAAGGAGTGACATTTCAAGGGTGACATTTCAAGGAGTGACATTTCAAGGAGTGACATTTCAAGGAGTGACATTTCAAGGAGTGACATTTCAAGGAGTGACATTTCAAGGAGTGACATTTCAAGGAGTGACATTTCAAGGAGTGACATTTCAAGGAGTGACATTTCAAGGTGACATTTCAAGGAGTGACATTTCAAGGAGTGACATTTCAAAGGAGTGACATTTCAAGGAGTGACATTTCAAGGAGTGACATTTCAAGGAGTGACATTTCAAGGAGTGACATTTCAAGGAGTGACATTTCAAAGGAGTGACATTTCAAGGAGTGACATTTCAAGGAGTGACATTTCAAGGGAGTGACATTTCAAAGGAGTGACATTTCAAGGAGTGACATTTCAAGGAGTGACATTTCAAAGGAGTGACATTTCAAGGGTGACATTTCAAGGAGTGACATTTCAAGGAGTGACATTTCAAAGGAGTGACATTTCAAAGGAGTGACATTTCAAAGGAGTGACATTTCAAGGAGTGACATTTCAAGGAGTGACATTTCAAGGAGTGACATTTCAAGGAGTGACATTTCAAGGAGTGACATTTCAAAGGAGTGACATTTCAAAGGAGTGACATTTCAAAGGGTGACATTTCAAGGGTGACATTTCAAAGGAGTGACATTTCAAAGGAGTGACATTTCAAAGGAGTGACATTTCAAAGGAGTGACATTTCAAAGGAGTGACATTTCAAAGGAGTGACATAAATACCGTAACGAAGGAGTGACAAATCGGAGATAAAATTCAAAGGAGTATAATTATTAAAATTTTATTTAAAAAAACAAAATTTGTTAGAATTGTTAAAATTAAGATTTTATTTCAAAAACTAGAAACCTAACCTAACCTAACAGTTGCAAGCCTCTCTTCCCTCTGGATTTGTTCTTTCTTCTTCTTTGTTGGTATTTTCGCGCTGAATTGTCTTGCGCTGAATTGTCCTGCGCTGAATTGTCGGGTCACGATATATAACTGCAACAAAAAGTTTGAAATCGTTCAATTTAAGTTCTGCTATAGTCGAATCTATCGTTTCTGGAATTGTGTGCTTTACTTCTGTAACGTTCGCAATATTATCTTTGATATACAACATAACACCGCCTCCTCGCCTACCTATTCTATTTTTAACACAAAGTCTATAACCTCTAATTTGATACTCCCCTACAAAGTCACGTGTTTCAGTGCTAAGCCACGATTCATTTATCGCAATTAAATCAGTCTTTACAAACAATTAAAGAAAAAAAATTTATTTCGTAGACTACGAGCATTTAAGGATAGAACCTTCAAATTGTTTGTAATTGCGACACCTTCGTGAGCGAAGGGGAAATTTGTGGAAATTACGCTGGGACCGTTCGAGTTACGGCAGCCTGAAAAGAAGAGACACTATTATGAAATAGTCTTCCTAAACGCGCAGCTCCAACGTCATTAAGATGAAGTCCATCTCCGAGGAACAAGTCCCTCCTGCCGTAGAAACTGTTCCAAAAATTCGCAAAATGCACTCTTTCCCGTTGGCAAAGAGACTTTAGGTTATTGTTGATATAGGTCGCCTTGCTGTAGAAATCGCTACGTTGGATAATTTGAGGAAGTATACCTGTTAAAACAATCTTATTGGTTTTTTTCCTTCAGTCGCTCTAGTAAGTCCCTGTACCAAGCCAGTAGTTCTTCCGATCTAGAATTTAAAACGTTATTAGTACCGACATGAATAAAATACGTCGTGTCCTCAGAGGTGCCGTCTGTAAAATGGTCAACACTATTAGTTATATCCTCCACCCTTGCACCAGGGTAGCAGTAACGGCGCCTACGACGAGGGTTTCTTCCACAGAATTCCTCGAGCTGCCCTCGAACAATGGAATCGCCAACGAGTCGTATTTCCGGTGCATCAGCATCTTCGAAACCTAAAACAGAAAACTTATTGTTTGTTATTACTGGTAGACAAGTCTTAGGTTTTCTCATTGGGGCTCCATTACGCAACTCGAACGAAGGGTTGGGAACTAGGGGAAGAGAGAGGGCTATTAGTACTATTTATATTATTAGTAGAAACTGAGGCAGGAGGGGTCGTAACTGGAGTCTCAAGGGATTCTAATTTTGCCGTCAGGAGTATCACGCTTTCTTCAAGCCTCACTCTGGCCTCCCTCTCACGTTCTAACTCGTTCCTCAGCACTTCCATGCTTGAGCACCACGTGCAAACTAATTAATTGTTCATTATTATTAGCCATTGTAAACGCGTAATCGGCAAATTTCCCTTCACAGCGACTGCAAGTACTTGACGGGGGTGCCATGCTTTTGATTAGCTAAAAAACAAAAACGAGCGTTTGGAAATTAATAAATTACAACGTAGGTCTACCGCGTGCTTATTGTGCTGTCACCTGCGCAAACCCGCAAAAATGTTCTTGAAACGCAGAAACAGGTTCTTGTAACACAAATTTATACTAAATGACGAAAGATCTGTAAAAGAAAAAGTATTAATAAAACTTATCTGTCCGATATATATATATATATATATAATTTTTTTTTCTTATTAATGCAATAGATGGTGGCCCCTAAAACTGAGGTCGGCTATTAGTTATATAAAAAGCAATATGCCAATATGCAATAATTAGTATCAATATGCAGATCAAAGTTAATTGCAATATTTCACGTTCTCGCATATTACTATTAATGTGCAGTTGTGAATTGATATACTGTACAATAAATCTATTCTCACGTATTACTGTAAATACTGTAATAACAACTAGTGGCACGGGTTTTGTATTGGGCTAAGGTACACATCAACCGTTATTGTAAGAATGTTTTGCATATAAATATGAATGCATGTTAATATACCTGGGTAATTCAATAAGTATCCACACTTTTTATTTTCACAATTTTTTTTCACATCTGATAGATTATAAAGACATCACTTCTCAACATAGTCTCCCTGTTTCTCAATACACTTAGTCCAGCGATCTACAAGCTTCCTAATGCCATCAATCACGAAAGAATGTTTGTGGCTCTGTGCGTAGCCAGTCATGCACCGCCTCCTTCAGGTCATCATCGACTTGGAATCGCCGACCTCTCAAAGCGTCTTTCAGTGGTCCAAACAGGTAAAAATCCGAAGGTGCCAGGTCTGGACTGTAGGCTGGATGGTCGAGAACTTCAAATTTAAATTCTTGAAGGCATTTTCTAGTCTGTGCAGCGGTATGAGGGCGCGCATTGTCGTGTAATAGAATAACACCTTCCGACAATTCACTCTCCGTTTTGTGCGAATTGCTTGCTTTAACTCATTCCGAAGCATGTCAGAATACGGTGCACTTGTTACTGTAGTTCCACGCTCTAGATAATGTTCAAGGATAGGGCCTCGTGTATCCCAAAACAGTGTTAGCATAACTTTACCTGCTGACGACTGCGCTTTGAACTTATTTGCAACGGGAGATGTTGGATGCTTCCATTGCATGCTCTGTCGTTGGTTCTAGGGCAATTGCGTCCTGGTCAAGTGCGTCCCGGACAAATGCGTCCCGGTCATTGGCGTCCCTGGACAATTGCGTCCCGGACAATTGCGCACTTCTCCAACTACTATATGAAGTTTATTTATTAGAGAAGTGAATAGAAAGTTAGTATCGGAATTTCAAATATACTTTTCATTTTAACCTATTAAACTTGTTATATGTTCATAAGTTCTGTTCGAAACTGTTCTCTAAAACTTTATCCATCATCAGCAACATCATTGTCAAATTTTATGGGTTACGTCCACTTAAGATAAAGTTAGTTTCGTTAGTTTTAACGAAAATATCACAACTTAACCTAACCAATCGTCAAGGGCATACAGTTGACCTAACTAGGCATTCAATTAATCTAACCGGGCATTATATCCCATACAAAATTACAATAACAAACATACTCGTCCCTCATTGGCGTCCCTGGACAATTGCGTAGGTGAAGTCACAATGAACTTTCTATTCACTTCTCTAATAAATAAACTTCATATAGTAGTTGGAGAAGTGCGCAATTGTCTGGGACGAAATAAAACCGGACGCAATTGCCCAGGGACGCCAATGACCGGGACGCATTTATCCGAGACGCACTTGACCAGGACGCAATTGTCCTGTCACCTCTGTCGTTTGCTTTCTGGTTCATAGTGATGGATCCAGGTTTCATCTCCAGTGGTAATGCGTGGAAGGTATCATAATGAAGGTGAAAACTTTTTGGAGCGCATTATCACTGGAGATGAAACCTGGATTCATCACTATGAACCAGAAAGCAAACGACAGAGCATGCAATGGAAGCATCCAACATCTCCCGTTGCAAGGAAGTCCAAAGCGCAGCCGTCAGCAGGTAAAGTTATGCTAACACTGTTTTGGGATACACGAGGCCCTATCCTTGAACATTATCTAGAGCGTGGAACTACAGTAACAAGTGCACCGTATTCTGACATGCTTCGGAATGAGTTAAAGCAAGCAATTCGCACAAAACGGAGAGGGAGATTGTCGGAAGGTGTTATTCTGTTACAAGACGATGCGCGCCCTCATACCGCTGCACAGACTAGAAAATGCCTTCAAGAATTTAAATTTGAAGTTCTCGACCATCCAACCTACAGTCCAGACCTGGCACCTTCGGATTTTTACCTGTTTGGACCACTAAAAGACGCTTTGAGAAGTCGGTGATTCCAAGGCGATGATGACCTGAAGGAGGCGGTGTATGACTGGCTACGCACAGAGCCACAAACATTCTTTCGTGATGGCATTAGGAAGCTTGTAGATCGCTGGACTAAGTGTATTGAGAAACAGGGAGACTATGTTGAGAAGTGGTCTTTATAATCTATCAGATGTGAAAATAAAAAGTGCGGATACTTATTGAATTACCCTCGTAAAATAGTAGAATCGAGACTCGGTGATTCTCAATAAAATAATATAAATGGAAAGATGTCAGCCGGTAACTGGTCGCGAATTTTTTTTTTTAAACTATACGTAGGTGTAGGTGCGTATAATGCATATGCCTAGTTACGCCACTGCTTCGCGTAGGATGGCTATGATGCACCTGGCCTCTGATCTTTCTACTATATCTGATTGGGGCAGAGAATATCTTGTGGCTTTCATTGACTCAAAAACTCGGTTCCTTCATCTGTCTTCTCGTCACATCTCAATTCTTCCTCATCTCTTAACATTCTTGGTGTTTCCTATTCTCGTGATCTTTCCTGGAAAGATCACATATACTCTCTTTTTAAAACAGCTCCAAAGAGGTTAGGTGTGCTGTACCGCCTCCGCAGTTTCTTCATCCCCACTTAGTTGCTGCTTCTGTACATGGGTCTTGTTCGCCCCTGTATGGAGTACGCATCTCATGTGTAGGGTGGCTCAACCCACACAGCCGTACTTGACCGGGTGGAATCAAAGGCTTTTCGTCTCATCAATTCCCCTCCTCTTACTGACTGGTGACCAATTGATGGTGCTTGGCTGTACTGCTCTGAGGTGAGAGGGCTTTACTGCCCAGCTGGCTGCCAGGCCAGCGTAAAGTCTCGGGCGTAGCCTCTGGGTCTGGTGGGATATCCCTTGAACACTGGATTCTAAGAGTCTGGCCCACTTGTGAGTGACTAGTAAGACTTAGTAAGGGGCTGCATCTCGCTGTCGCTCCTGGCGGAAAATCCGTGACGCTTGCGTCGCGAGTGTTTGTCAGTTGGTAGCTGCGACACGTTTGGGACGGTCCGGCCCTGGGGAGACCTTTGGTCGGTGGCAGCAGGAGAGGTGTAGTCTTCTGGAAGGAATGAACGTCACTTGCAAAAAGGCGGGTGCGGCTACGCGCGGGATTAATTCACCCCCCCCCCCTTTTTATATACTGGTCATAACGTTTTTGGATAGTTTTCATTGCTAGAACGCTTTATCTTATTCAGAGTATTCAGAAAAAAAAAAAAAGAGAAAATATGGCAGGGCCAGCTAAATTGAAAGCAGAATGCTTTAAATGTAAAGTTAATCATTGGTGCGTAGACTTCCCAGAGGGTAGTATCAGCGATATCACATCCCTTAGTGTATGTTGTTTTGTAAACTTAGAGACAACCACGAAAAGGAAGTTAAAGAGCTAAAGGAATTAGTAAAAAAGCTTGAAGCTAGGGTCGTAGCACTGGAAATCCAACCCAGTGGACAAGATCAAATTAAAAACACACCAGCAGATTCAAACTGTAAGATTAAGTATCAAGAACAAAGGGAGGGCTCAAAGAAGGGGCTGATAGAGAAGGGTGGGAAGGGATCGATAGAGAAGGGTGGGAAGGGGCCTGCTGATGGCCCAAAGAAACCGAAGGATGTAGCTACCTGTCGGGGTGGGTCGGGTGGTGTAACTGCGTGTATGGGTGGCGACGGGTTTCGAAAGGTCTCGGGCAAGAAGGCTGCGAAGCCGAAGCCTGAGACCCCAGTTGCCCCTGTCAAGACCTCTAACCGCTTTAGTCTCCTGTGCTCGAAGGAGGAAGACACCGTTTTGATTGGGGAACGGCGGGGAACGGCGCACTTAAGGAAGGAGGTAGAGAAGGTGCGCGTGGATAGTCGGAGGACTGCGATCGTTGTCCACGCTGGTGGCAATGACCTGTTCCTCAAAGGCGGTGGGGTAGGTCTTACAGAAGGGATCATCACCGAGATCATGTCTCTTGCGGATGATCTAAAACTGAAGACAGACAGGGGAATGTTAATGGGTATTTTACCGCGAATGAATGTCAGTGACCACTCGCTCAGTAAGGTCATTGGCATCAACGAGAGGGTACAAGACTTGTGCGTTCCGCTGGGCGTGAAGTTTATTGACCCCTTCGATGCATTTTCGGGTAGGTGGGACCTTTACCAGAGGGATGGTGTCCACCTCAATGACAAGGGTAAAGGTGTGCTAGGCGCGCTGCTCGACCGGCACCTATACAGAATGGTGAGGTCGAGTCCTGGGAGAGATGATGGGCCCCCACCGGGGAGAGATGAGGATGAGCCGGTGGCGGACGTACCTTCGACTGAAGGGTGCGGCGAAGTACAGATGGGTGACCCTCCTCCTACGTTGGAGGGGGCTCAGTCTCCTGTGGAAGTTGCCCCCTCGTTAGTGAGGGGCTCTTCAACTCCCGACAGCCCTGGCTGTTCGGGAAACGGGTCGTGCTAGGGGGCGGTCAGAATAGGGAAGGCTCCCTCCGTGCAATGCTTTTTAATGCTAGGTCAATTAGGAACAAGTTTCGCGAGCTACGGGCGCTCTTAGCATCAGAATACCAGGATATCGTTGCTATCACCGAGTCCTGGATTCATACTGATCGTAGGGACTACGTTGGGGAGTTCGAAATTCCCGGGTATAGAATGTTTCGCAAAGACCGCACCCGTGGGGAGGGGGGTGGGGTACTAATATACGTCAGAGACACGTTGAGTCCGGTTGACTGCCAGTTCCGGTCGGAACGGGAGCTGCTTGGCGTCGATCTGAACGTGGGAGGGACGAACTATAGGTTAATCTTGGTGTACAGACCTCCGCATCTCCTCCTCGAGGAGGATACAGCCCTGTACACCGAACTCAGTAGCCTGCTAGGGGATAGGGTGTGTGTAGTTTTAGGAGACTTCAACTGTCGCGGCATAAAGTGGGAAAACAGGACTGCCGATGCTGAAGGGAGGAGGCTAGTTGACTTTGCTGATGAGAACTTCCTCACTCAGTGGGTCAACGAGCCTACACGAGGCGAAAGCGTTCTAGACTTAGTATTCACGACCGAAGACAACCTCGTCACTGGCCTCACCGTTGACGAATCGTTGGGCGGGAGTGATCACGGTCTTATTAGGTTCCGTGTGTGCGTCCCTCGGGTGAAGCGTAGTAACTCGAGAGGCAGTAAGCTCGATCTCCGGCGGGCGAACTTTGTTAGCCTCAGGGATAGCGTAGCAGAGATGGGGTTAGAGGCTGGCGGCGATGTTGAGGGAGTGTGGAGTGCATTCCGGGATGAGTTTATGGTGCTGCAGTCTGCTGCCATACCCTCAAAACCGGTCACCCCTGCTTCAACGCAGCCTAAGTGGTTCAATCGTGGCATCGCTTCGGCTATCCGAAATAGGAAAGTAGCGTATAGGAGGGCGAAGGCCAATCGTTCCCACGAGAACACTGAAGCGTATGTCCGCCTGTGTAGGGAAGTGAAGGCGAAGGTTAGGCTAGCGAAACGTAACGAAGAACTACGGGTGGCAAGCCTCTGCAAGGGGAACCCTAAGGAGTTCTTCAGTTATGTTAATAGTAGAAAGCCCATTAGAAGCATGATAGGTCCTTTAAAGGACGGAAGCGGCGTTCTGCGGACCTCCGACGCGGACATCGCTAATGTGCTTAATGAGTACTTTGCGGGAGTGTTCACCAGGGAGGATACCCGCGTCATCCCCGAGCCAGCTGTGAGGCACGAAGGTGCTGGCCTGGATAGTGTTAGATGTACCGCGACAGTCGTTGCTCATAGAATAGACAAACTGAGCGCGTTTAAGGCTCCTGGGCCAGACCAGTTTCTCCCCAGTGTTTTGCGAGAAGTGCGCGACCAGGTGGCTCCCCGCCTGGCTACAGTCTTCAACAAATCGCTGGTGATGGGCCAGGTGCCTGGTGACTGGAGGGAGGCCAACGTGACCCCTATCTTTAAGAAAGGGGATCACGAAAGTCCAGGGAACTATCGTCCTATTAGTCTCACTTCAGTTGTAGGTAAATTATTAGAAAGGATAATAGCTGATAGAATCGTTGACCATTTGGATTCCTACAAGCTGCTTGGGGACTCCCAACATGGGTTTAGACGGCATAGGTCGTGTCTCACCAACTTGCTCGAGTTTTTCCACGTCATGTTGAGTGAGTACGATAAGAGTAGGGCGATTGATATACTTTATCTCGACTTTCAGAAAGCCTTTGATAAGGTACCTCACCGCCGGCTAATGGCGAAAGTGCGCGCGCTGGGTATCGGTGGGGAAATAGGTAGGTGGATTGAAAACTGGCTGAGGAATAGACGGCAGAGGGTGGTAATTAAAGGGGCTAGTTCGGGTTGGGCCTCGGTCACTAGTGGGGTTCCTCAGGGTTCCGTTTTGGGGCCACTGTTGTTTACCATTTACATAAATGATATCGGCGGTGGCATCGTCAGTCGGATCGCCAAATTCGCTGATGACACCAAGCTTGGGGCCAATGTTGGGACGCCCGAAGCGATCGAGGAACTGCGTGCGGACCTAGGTAGGATAGGAGAATGGTCCGAAAAATGGCAAATGCCGTTTAACTTGGGTAAATGCAAAGTGATGCACATTGGCTACGCCAATCCCAAGTCGGACTACTCGATGTTGGGCAGTAATATCGAGGTGACTGATTTAGAAAAGGACTTGGGTGTGCTAATTAGCAGCGACCTTAAGTTTACGAAACAGTGTGTAGAGGTGGAAAAGAAAGCCCAGAAACTATTGGGTTATATCAGGAGGCAATTTCAGTTTCGGAACAAGGTGATTGTGCTCTCACTGTACAATTCCCTTGTTCGGCCGTACCTGGAGTATGCTGTGCAGTTCTGGTCGCCCACCCTCAGGAAAGATATTGAGAGGCTGGAGCGAGTGCAGGCGAGGGCCACAAAGTTGATCCCTTCCGTTAGGCATATGGGCTACAATCGACGGTTACGCGCCCTGAACTTGTTTTCGCTTGAAACTCGGAGGCTGCGCGGTCAACTGATCGAGGTTTTCAAGCTCTTACGAGGGTTCAACGATGTCGATTTTAGAAGTATGTTTAGTTTAAATGATAACCCAACTCGCAACAATGGTTGGAAGTTGGATTTGAAACGGTTTAGGACTGTGTGTGGGAATTACGTTACGTATAAGATCTGTGACACATGGAACAGGTTACCTTCGGAAGTTGTGAACAGTTCCTCTGTGGATCAGTTCAAGAAAAGGTTAGACGAAATCTTGCACACTATTTGAGTGTGTAAAGACATTTAGGACCTCAGTCTGCGGAAATTTCTTTTCCTATAAAATAGTTAATATCTGGAACCAACTGCAGGAGTTCGCTTGCTCGGTCTCTGTGAGCAAGCTAAATATAGAGCTATTTATATATTCTCCACTTTCCTGTAAAATTTCCTTGGCTACTTTTCCAGGGTCAAGGTATTTTCTTCAACCTTTTTCCGTACCTGCCTCTGGCAGGGAGGGAGCGGAGGGTGGGGAGAGAGCCTTCTACTTTTCTATCCAGTTTTCTACTACTGCTAGCATAGTTGAAAGACAAAATTTTCCCTGGCACCCGTTGCCATTGGTACCTCCTCGGTATGGGCCGCAAGGCCTTTTGAGGTACTTCTTTTCCTTGTAACTCCTTGTAACTCCTTGTAACTCTCTCTTCACCGCAATGTTGCCTCAATCTCTCTTTACTATCGTTATTATAACGGACACTGCTCTTCTGAACTCTCTAACTGCATGCCTCCTCCTTTGAGGAGAGCACGCAGTACCAAACTTTTGACACATTCTCATTCCTTTTCTTTTTAACTCTAACGCAAGAGTTAATCGATATTCTCAATCTTCCGTCTACTTAATCGGTCAACTCTGGAGCAGCCTTCCTCAGTCCATGTTTCCTCTTGTCTATGACATCCAATCTTTCAAACGCAGAGTTTCAAGGCATCTTGGAAACCTTGGACCTTGATTTTGGCTTTGTTTTTCCCCTTTGAGGGAGTGGGCGTTTCAGTGGGCATTCGCCCTTGGACCCTCCTTCCTGCATAAACAAAAAGTACTAACAGGCATCTAACACAATTATTCCATCCTCATAGAAATGTAGATCAAGTTTTTTTCCTGAATGGCTTGATGAAGACCTTCATCCAGGTTGAAAGACATGGTTGAGACAGGGGAAAAAGTAATGACAGCATGACAGCGCATTATGTGCACTCTCGTTTTTTTAACTTTTTTTTATTCGGTTCGGAATCCCAGCTGAGCCTTGAACTCCAAGTTCTGAATGGCTACTTTAACTTATAGCCTAAGTTAAGCCTGACTAAAACAGACTTTATGGACTTGGAGGTCCTATTCGGTCTTACCTTAGGGTTGTTGACTTGATATGGGCCTACTTTAGGCCTCAGTAACATGAAAATTAAAAAAGGGCACTATTTATGGTCTTTCTGAACTTTGCAACAACAACATAACCTGCACCATTGCATGGTGCAACAATCCTGTATCTAAACTATCAAACTGAATTGCAAGAGAGTTCTGTATAGGACCACGCCCTATCAGTGCCGCATTCAAAAAAAGAGTAAAAAGGACGTTAAGGACGCTGCAAGTACCCAAAAATGATGCCACAAAAACTCAAAAATGTTGGCTCTAAAACAATTTTTCACTAACTTTACAATTATGATATGGATATATATATATATATATATATATATATATATATATATATTACCTTGACTTAAAATTAATCAACTTCGTCATCATATCGCTTTGGGATAACAGTGGTTCTTCCTCTTCTAGATTTTCTAACGTACTACTAAAGTCCACTGTTCTAATGCATTACGATCCTAAACTTCCTCTTGTAGTTTCAGCAAATAGCAGTTTTTATGGAATTGGTGCAGTGCTATCTCACTACATTAACGGTGTAGATAGGTCTATTTGTTTCGCTTCTAGGACACTAACTGAGACTGGAAGGCGCTATTCGTAGCTTGAACGTGAAGGATTGGCTTTAGTATTTGAGGTAAAGAAATTTCATTTCTACCTACGAGGTTTATTTCCACCTACTAAAAATATTCCGGTTATGGCCTCGGGTAAGACTCAAAGATGGGCATTGATACTAAAAACATATAAATTCGACTTAGTACATCGGTCTGGCAAACAACTAGGTACTGCTGATGTTCCAAAACAAAACATCTTTATTGCTGATCATTCACAATCCATAGAAACTTAAACTAACATACAAGTACAATCTTACGCATTATACACTGAACGTAATACAAAAATAAGGCCAACATAGCCACTTAACCTAACATAAAAATACAAAAATAAGGCCAGCATAGCCATTTAACCCAACATACAAATACAATCTTATTATAACAAAACTTAATATGCATATATAATCTTTGCTACATTACAAAAATAAGGTATTGTAAACCAGCAGTTGTCTGAACCAAGACTGCCATATAGGTGAGAGGTACACAGTATCTGAAGACAGGACATTGCACAATAACACATTAGAGCTGTTTTGGACCCTAGTAATGAAATTATATATATTCTTCAGGATTAACATTTGGCTGGTAGGTAGGTTACGCGTAGTAAACATAAAACTGGCACTGCATCATTTTGGTTCCCTACATAGCATACGGAAAATATTATTATAAGCAACAGAGTTTATTCATAGCAGTTTTTATATAGTTCCACCACAGATGGGATGTATACAATGCAGTACAGCAAGTTCTAAAAAGATCATTTTTAACTGATTCTGAACACGCCAAATTTCCTTACTAGCATGTTACCCTCCCTGTACATACAGCTTTTTACGTTACCTCTCAATATCAAGTTCATCTCGCAGCTCGTGGTAATTACATGACCTAAGTATTTGCATGTGTCTTTGACAAGTATTGTCTAACCATTCATTTCAAAAGACCCACATGATACATGTTTCAGTAGATTGCACCTAATATCAAAATACAACTCTTTGCCCCATTATAGGTGATGTCATTTTCTATACCATATTGTTCACATATCTCTAATAGTACTCTCAGCCCATGGGGAGAGGGTGACAGAAGAACAAGGTCATCAGCATACATTAAATGATTAATTTTTTCCTTTCCAATGACACAGCCAATACGTGCAGTTTTTAGTTCATTGGTAAGGTCATCCATGTGTATATACAGAAAAGATAGGGTGATAATATACCTCCTTGCCTAACACCATTAGTTACCTTAAAACCTGGTGATACAGTCAGGGCCGGCGCTAGGAAGTGCGGGGCCCAATTAGAAAATTGTTAGCACCTAGCGGGGCCCTCTACCCGTTGTCGTTTCAAAGTTGGAGTGACAAGAAATTTCGCTAGAGCACCTCTTTGTTTTTCATTTTCAGCTGCCTTAGCCTTGGCCAGTGCTCGTTTCTGATTGCCGCTCAAATACTTTCGCCCTTTGTCTCTATCTCTGCTTGTGCTTGCCATGATGACGATGATGTAAGGGCTTTTTCAATTACTTTTCTTTTAAAAAAGCTAAATGGCGACGATAAACTGAAATTACAAAAACAAAAAACAAAATCATTCACAATAAAGACTCCCTGGCACTGAAAAATAATAAAGATGTGCATGTATGCATCTAATGATTAAAGCAAAAGATTTCATGATTTTTAAAAGCCTGGGAGTAAGAAAAGCGCAGGGGGCAAAAGAACAAGCTCTAGTAAATAGAAATGTAAATGCTCTCTATGATAATGAGGCAAAAACTAGTTAATTAATATGTAGGATCTACTTACCACCACGTTTCTCTGTTACATGCAGGCTTAAGACACTTCAAGTTTGCAGTTTGAACATATAAACAATTTGGACATATTTAACAAACAACACAACTTTACATTCCAAGCTTTATGTTATATAATCTCATTAACAGCGCTCTTTCTGTGTTGAGGGTTTGAATATCGTCCACAAATTACCTTTTTTTAAAAAAAGCTAAACGGCGACGATAAACTGAAATTACAAAACAAATAAACAAACGATTAGCAATAAAACATTGAAACATAGATATACGAGGACGGACTGAATAGTTTCACTGCCTTCACAGTAACAAGAAACTTCGTGCACACTGGACACTCATTAATTCATCATAGCGTCCCCCACTCGAGCGCGTGCGCGGGGTCCCCTCGGGGCGCGGGGCCCAATTTGAACAAATCGGTCTAATCGGCTTAAAACCGGCATTGGATACAGTGCTTTTCCATCTTACAAACATGGTCTGCTCTGTATACCAGAATGTAAGTATCCTAAGTATATATTTAGGTACCTCTCGACACAAGAGTTTCTTGAAAAGTTTGTGATGGGTAACTCTATCAAATGCTTTTGATGCATCCAAAAAACAGGAATATACATTGCTACTTGACATCTTGTACTTTAGGACGGCTTCCTTTAGCATATAAATACACATGCCAGTACCATGTTTCACTCTAAAGCCAAACTGATTGTCATAAGTCTGCAAGTAAGTACTTATCCTATTATAAATGAGGTGACGTGTGTGTGTATATATATGTATATCGTCTAAAGTCACTAAAAGGGAAATATCACTAAATCTAAGCTGAATGGCAACACGAGGGGATAAACGGAGCAACGCGGCTGTTCGTATTGTTTTGGGCTAGCCAGAGATGCTCTTTCCTATCTGACCTAATCGTTGGTGCTAAGTGTTTATTTGGTGGTGTTTCTAAGGTGACAAATGAGGTAGAAAGTTGTCAGTACTTAAATATAGTTAGGGGTAATGTCTATAGCTTCTAAATTAGTAAAGTAAGAGAGAGTTAGGTAGGCTGTTTGTTAGGGTGTGACAGTTGCCCCAACTTTGTCCTACAATGCTGTTCAAAATTTTGGTGTTGCATTTGACATAAAAAATACCCACGTGCAATTTTTTGAAGATTCATGCATATTCGAGTGAGCACCAGCAATTTGCAAAAATAGCGATTTTGCTTATACGGCATACGCGCCTATATATGAGATTACACACCCATCATAAGGGATATTAACACAAATCATTTGCCTGTCTTAATTAAATTAAAAGCTGTTATCACTAACACAAAAAAGTTAATCATTCTTATTCTCTCATGGTACATTAAGGGGTTTTATCATATTTTCACAAGGTATTATTTCTCTAAAGCAAGAAACCATGATTTCTGTTCGGAAACAGATGATCGTTTGCGCTGATTAGGAACGCGGAGTGTGTCATTTTCAACTACTTGAAGGACTTCTTGAAAGCGCTCCTCATCCCTGGCAACATTAAGAAAGTCATGGCAAAGTTTTACACCACGCTCTGCAGCCTCATTGACGACCTGAAGCTTGTCCACAACCCGTTTCATGTTCAGGTAGTCGTCATGATCCGCCCATTCACTGGCTGGACTGTGGAGAAACTGATAGGGCATGCCTAAAATGGTGAAGAACCGGCTTGAGTCAGGCCCAATTAGGTCCACCAGGGCAGTGCCACTTTCTGGGACAGGGGGAAGATATGGCTTTCCATAGCCCCCATGATTGAGCCCCACTCTCTTAGTAACTTCAGTGCCTTCATGGCAAAGAAGGGCCTTCCTCATCTCCTCTTTTGTCCTTTCTTGTACTTGGGACGAGAACAAAGCCAGTGGGGCCAACTCCTCAGTTAGGTACCAAGTGTATCTACCAAGTGCCACACGTGCTTTGTCAACTATTGTGGCGTCATATGGGGCAAATTCAGCCAAGGTTTCGACCAAATTCAAGTCATTCAGTGGCGCACTTGCTGGAACGGGGCAAACAATCCACCATGGGACATAAACAGCGACTGTGAACACAGCAAACCGTTCTAACTTGCTGATTTGACTTTTAGTCACAACCTCGGCTTTGGGAAACTGCTCTTTGATCTGGCCTGACAAAAGAACAATCTTGAGGGTATAGAGCAGTTTAGCCATCCACCTTGCTTTGTGAAGTGCGCCGGGGTAGACCATTGTGAAGTTCACTGGCTCGGATCCTTTAGTTACAAGCAGCAGACAAAGCTCTACCAGCTCCTTGTAGTCGCCACGTGTAAATGGTTGGGCTAGAGATTCACGGAAGAAGTCAGCCATCTCCTGCTGGCGCTCCTCAAACACTCCAAGCATTGCGGGGTAATAGTATTTCTTTTTTTCATTGTACGCCAGTTGAGAGAAATGGTTCTTGAACCCAGAAATGCAATTATTGGGATTATTGTATTTCGTACTAATCTATAATATTGTTTTAGGGGTATTAAGATTGATATGATCGATCATTTGCTTGGTGTTAGTATATCTTGTGTCTAATAAAAGAAATTCCACTAAATTTGTTCATTAGATAATAATATTCCTTGTTATTTTGTAAAGCTTATGACTCACCTCTGGAAAACCATTATGTTTGGACTTGAAGAGCCCTCCACTTTCAAGCAATCCCAGCAAACACCTAGGATGACTTCGCCCACATGCCTGCGACAGGCGCACCAGAATACGGCACGCTCTAATTCCTTTTGGAGGGAGACGCAAGCAGCTGTTTTTTGTCCTGAAAAAAAAATGTAATTGTAGTTTTAAGGCCACCATTTCAGGCACGTGCTTTTTGCAGATTTCTGTTAAATCATTCACTGTATTTTGGTATTAATGTCGTGATAAATTTACGCTGATGTTTGAAATAGGTTTACCTGTATTGGATGAAGTTGTGTCGAAAACCATACCAACGACATTCTGTTCACACTCCCAATCGACCAGAAGTTGTTTGGTTGCTGTTGATATCAAGTCTCCTTGAACCAGGCCAGCTTTTTGAGTCAAATGCGGAAGAGGTGGGACTCCAAGAAGCTTTGTGCCATTGACACCAGACACAAGAATGGGCAGGCGGTCATCAGTGCCTTTGGAATCCAGCTTGTCCATAAGTTTACCAAATAAGTTTACCAGTGCACCAGTACTTTGTCTGATGGTTGTCATTCATCCATGATTTTTAAACTTATTTCTGACACGATGGAAGCTTTGTATCGGTGGGCCGTCCTTGCATTTAGACTCAGCTTTAATGTATCTCCACCACATGCAGATACAAGGGAGTACACAATTGCACTCAGCTGGGTCGGCGAGATGTTGTTTCGAACACTGTATGAAACAAGTTCTGCCGATTTCAGAATATCATGGGGCACAAAAATTGAAACTCCCTCTTTCACTGTTCTCCGATGTTTTCTCTTTGGTTCAGCAGTGCTGGCCTCATCAATGTCATCGTCCTCATCAGAGCTAATAGGTGAATCAATATCAGCCTGTACATTCTCAGCATGATCACATTGCTCTCTCTCTTGTCGCTTCTCTTCTCGCATCTGCCTTTTCTGTCGCTTCTGAACCTTTTCTGTGAGTACTTTGTTTACCCCAGAGTAGGTAGCTACTCTGTCACTTAGCATGCTTTTCATAAAGAGTATGTCAGTATCGATGGCATCTTGTTCGGCCTGAGTTTTCCCCTTTTTCGCAGCCGCCATGTCTTTCAACACTGTGTTCTTATAAAATTTCATCGTCAGGTTCAATTCTGATTTAAACTTCATAATTCCAGGATCATCAGCCCGTCTTCTATCCTTATTCTTTTTCATAAGCATCATGTAGTCTTTGTCATAGTAAGTTTTAATCACTCGGCCAATATTGTTCCTGCCTGTAATGGTCGGGACATTCGCCTTCTGGTAATCCAAAAGCACAGTGTCAATGGTGGCAGATAAAGCCTGGTCCCAATGCATATCCCGAAGGTTTGCTAACAGACATAGTAAGACCTGCCTATTAGTTGGCAGTTTGCAGCCCTTTATTTCCTTTTCTTCTTCTCGGGGTACGGTGCCCAATAACATTCTGACATACTCATCATCTTGCCGTGTATCCATGATTAAATTCTCTATTCACATCAAATCACTGTCAAGGGAAAAGAAAAGAGCATCATTAAAATTAAATGCAATAAAATAATACGTGGAAAATTTGTGGGTCAGCGTTCCAGACCCGGAAATGAAAATCTGATAAAATGTGCTATTTTCACACTTATTTATGAAGTTCATAAGCTGAAATAGCAATACTTGCTGGTACGACGGTGCTAGCTCAAACATGCACCGATCTCCAAGAAAATTTACAGGGGTGTTTCCTAGATAAATACACAACACTAAAACTTTGAACAGCATTGTAGGACCATTTTTTTATTTTTGGAGGGCAACGGTCACACCCTACTGTTTGTGGGACGCAGGAATCTATGGTAGGCCCCAAAGGAATATCTAATTCAATGCACCGGTAAGTGCCTTTGTTTGTTGTTTAGGAACCTAATAACCTAACGGGGTGTCTAACCCCAAGTTATCACATTTGGCGACGAGGATGGGATTGGATTTAATTAAGCTCATTGGATTCAAGTAGGCTCATGGGATTCAATTTGGCTCATTGGATTCAATTTGGCTCATTGGAATAAGTTTGGTTCATTGGATTCAATTTGGTTCATTGGATTAAATTAGGCTCATTGGATTTAATTTGGCTCATTGGATTTAATTTGGCTTATTGGGTTCAAGTGTTGTTTGGAAAATTGTATGTAGCCTAGTGGGTTGTCCGATTTGGTTTGTTTGTGTGGGTAAGCTACAGTACTATAGCTTAGGTCCCGCCGACCTAACTCTAAAACTAATTCCTATTCAGCCCTAACTCTAAAACTAATTCCTACTCAGCCCTAACTCTAAAACTAATTCCCACTCAGCCCTAACTCTAAAACTAATTCCCACTCAGCCCTAACTCTAAAACTAATTCCTACCCAGCCCTAACTCTAATACAATTTATTATTCAGCCCTGACTGGGGAGTAACTAGATCAAATTTAAACCAAATCTAACCTACTTCACGTTATTGACCTAATTCGGTTTTGCTTTAGCATGTCGGTGATTGGCCATATAAGCCCCTAATTAGAGATATGTGAACAATATGGTACAGAAAATGACCACCTATAATGGGGCAAAGAGTTGTATTTTGATTTTTAGGTGTAATCTACTGAAACATGTATCATGTGGGTCTTTTGAAATGAATGATCAGACTATACCTGTCAAAGACACATGTAAATACTTAGGTCACGACCTGCGAGATGAACTCGATATTGAGAGGCAACATAAAAAGTTGTAGTATGGACAGGGTAACATGCTAGTAAGAAAATTTGGTATGTGTTCAGAATCAGTTGAAACTTATCTTTTTAGAATTTACTGTACTGCATTGTATACATCCCATCTGTGGTGGAACTATACGAAAACTGCTATGAATAAACACTGTTGTTTAGAATAATATTTTTGTATGCTATGTAGGGAACCAAAATGGTGCAGTGCCAATTTTATGTTTACTACGCGTAACCAGGCCCGTGCACAGGACACTTCAGATGGGGGTGCTGAGAGTTAACAAAAAGGGCACCATCTCCTTCCCCTCAAAAAAAAATAAGTCTTCACAGCATTTATACATTTATGGAAAAAAGGGCACTTCTGAGGCATGAAGGGGCAAATGGGAGGGCTCAAGCCCCCCCCCCTCTGCACTTTCCTGCGCGTAACCTACCTATCAGCCAGATGTTAATCTGGAAGAATATATATAATTTCATTACTAGGGTCCAAAACAACTATAATGTGTTATTGTGCAATGTCCTCTCTTCAGATACTGTGTACCTCTCACCTATATGGCAGTCTTGGTTCAGACAACTGCTGGTTTACAATACCTTATTTTTGTAATGTAGCAAAGATTATATATGCATATTAAGTTGTTATAATATGTGGCTATGTTATAATAAGTGTTATAAGATGTCTCATGTAAGAACAATATACATAAAATTGTCAAATGATTAATCAAACAATATGCCAGTATGCTAGGTTAAGTGGCTATCGTGGCCTTATTTTTGTATTAAGTTCAGTGTATACATAAGATTGTATTTGTATGTTAGGTTAAGTGGCTATGGATTGTGAATGATCCGCAATAAAGATGTTTTGTTTGTTTTTTACCCCCTCTCCCACGAGAGAATTAAATAGTTTCATAATGATTTTTCCACAGTTCTGCAATGTTTTTTGCACCATGTACACCCTCTATTACATTTGGCAAGGTAAAATTACTATTGTTAATTTTATTAACCTCCTTCCAGAATTCCCTACTGGAAGTAGGCCTATTGCTATTGCCTAATTTTCTGGCTAGAGATTCTCCTCGAAGGTTCTCTTCATTTTCCCTTATAAATCTAAGAGCACCCTTGAATGTAGCACGAGTTCTATTTTTCAGTTGGAAGAGTTCCCCCTGCCTAGGTTTCCCCATAGCAACCTATTCCACGAATACATTTTTAGCTACATACAAATCAGCACAGTATTCTGCCCACCCTGGATTGACATTTACTTTTCCCCATTTTTTATTCTGCAAGTTACTTCCACTCGCAGCCTTAATGGCATGTACAAGCTCACCGTAATACTTATTTAAGATATCTATATGTTTTACATCATCACAGGAGGGATTCCTACAAGCCAAAGCTTTTGCAGGAATACTCACAAGACTTAGCAGTGCATCAGTGTGCATTGTATAGTAATCTACCTCAGAGTGACTAAGATTTGACCAATTAACCTTATAGTAATCAGCATTATCACAGTCATTGTCTAAGTCATGTGCTACCATACAATCAAGCCCCACTACAAATGGGATATGGTCAGATTCAAATACATCATAAAGTATGGACATACTATTGATTTTTTATAACCATCGTGGGAGACTATACAGTGGTCTAGCCACGAGTGAGTCCCCCAGGCATCACTAACATATGTAAATGAGTCATTAGGGAGTAACAATTTACTGGCAAGTTTGTAGTCACATGCTTCACAGTAATTGACAAGAAGGTTAACAAAATCTGAACCAGGTTTATTTATATTGCTGTTAAAATCACCAACCACTATAACACATGAAGAGTCCAGCTCCTCTAGCAGTATATTTAGTTTACAGACTCTATTTAAAAATACCTCCTCATTTTCAGCACACTCATAAGGTGTACAAACATTAAATATATCCAAAATAGATTACCCTTTCAGCACACTCATAAGGCATATAAACATTGAATATATCCAAAGTAGATTACCCTTGGAAAACCCAAATGAATGTGTACCTGTACCTGCAGAATGGGTTCACCTGTTGGAGTTTTTGAACTCTACTCTGGTGATTGCGACACAGATAGAGCAGTGGATCAAATCAGACCCTATTCTGTGTAGAGTCACCCATTACTGCTCAGTTGGTTGGCCTACTAAGGTTGAGAGTGAATTACAGCCTTTCCAACAACGTCAGACTGGACTCTCGATAAAAAATTACTGTCTCCTATGGGGCCATAGAGTAATAATTCTTAATGAGGGCAGGTTGAGTTTAGTGAAGGAACTTCATTCTGAATACATGGGCTCAACTAAGATGAAAGAGCTGGCTAGAGCTTATTTCTGGTGGCCTGGTTTTGATGGAGGGCTCGGATCGCTGGTTCGTTCCTGTCAAACCTGCCTAGAGAACAGACTTTCCTAAAAAAAGTCTCCTTCATCCTTTGGAATGGCCTACTATACCCTGGCATAGGATCCATGTCGATTATGCAGGTCCTACTAATAACACCTATTTCCTTGTTATTGTGGACGTCTACTCTAAGTGGGTGGAAATTTTTCCAACCACTTCCACTACTTCGGGTGTCACTATTTGCTTACTCCGTTCTTGTTTCGCTCGATAGGGTTTACCGGTGGTTCTGGTTTCCGACAGTAGTACTGTACATGTTTTACTAGTGAGGATTTCATTCTCTCGTCCGTCTAAATGACATTCGACATGTCCGGTCTAGTGCTTTTCATCCGTCTAGAAATGGTCTCGCGGAAAACATGGTCCATACTTTTAAGTCGGCTTTGCGTCATTCTCAAGAAGAGGAGATGCAGGTGGTGTTGGATAAATTTCTGTTTAAATATCGACTCACGCCTCACAAGACGACGGGGGGTGTCTTCTAAACTCGAGATTGGCACCGGAATTCGTTCTGTTTTCGATTTATGTCCATATGAAACGTTGCAACAACGAGTTTTACGTCGACAGGAGAAACAAAAGTTTTATCACGATACTAAACAAACGAGAGTTATAGAGTTGCAACTTAAGGATCCGATTATGGTTCGCAACTATGGGTCTGGACCAAAATGGATTCCTGAAACGGTTCAGGAGAGAACGGGTCATGTTTCAAGTGTCAATTAGAAGATGGTCGTTCTATATATATATATATAGTATAAAAGTCACCGAATGAAAAAGTTCACTAAATACTAAAATGGTACCACCAACTAAATTAAAATTACAAGCGTCATGTTTTGTGTGTGGCATCTGCAAAACAGTATGCATTTTTTCTATCTTATCTAATCGATGCCACGTGATTCTATATTGTACCTAAATTAAGATGAACGTTGGTCACATAGTTTTAATTAATGTAATCTAAAAGTTTGTAGTATTAAGGCGTCTAATTATTATGTTAGTTAGGGGTAAATATCTATAGATTATAGGTAAAATTGAACTGGGTTAATCGATGGTTTCGTTACCGATGGAGCTAATGGTCACCTAAATCACGAAATATAGGCCTCCAATGAAAACCTGAAGCAAAGTGTCTGTAAGTATTCTTCGTGTCTACCTAAGCCTAACTGGGTCTAACACCCCACGCTATTACATGCATCAATGACTCCTTTCCTGTATGACGAACTTCACACCCTTATGAAGTCATTGACATAAGCATATCCTTAAACCAGAGGTTTGTTAGAAGGTACACATTGTGAAAGATCTGATGAAAAGTGATCTTGCTCAACAACAAAATGCTATCACAATTAACAAGTTTGATCTGTACAGTTTGGCCAAGGATGGACTGTGCAATACTCCCACAAAAACTAGTAATGCCATTATTCAAAGCTTTAAGGAGCAATGCATTACGTTTGTCAAAACTGTAATCTCTAAACTAATTAAACGACGTCCCCTTAGGTATCCTATCATCAAAACTTTGAGTTGCTTGTCTCCAAAGGTAATGCTGAGCAAAACTTGCAAGCGTCTTGATCTCTGCATTGCTAAGTTCATTGGTCTCACTCGAACTGATGGTCTGGATGGAGATACAATCATGGGAGACTGTGGTCTTGTCACTTTCATACCCAAGATAAATGAGATGTTGAAGGATTTTGATGAAGATAAAGATCGTCTTGATGATCTGTTTTCTTCCATGTTTGAATCTGTGCTTGTCAGGGAAAAATGAAAGCAGTTTGTTTACATGATATTCTCACTCTTTCATAGAAATGAAAGTGTGGAGCGACGTTTTTCTACTAATAAGAATTGCTTACAAGACAACTTGCAAGAGGAATAATTTGTTGCGAAAAGGATTGTTTGTGAAGAGGTCAAAGAAGCTGGAGAACCCCAAAGAATTGATCTCAAAAGGACTGATGTTGAGCTGCCGGAATGCATCATCCAATTACAGAGGAAAAACGAAGAGAAAGAGAAAGATAACTGAACAGATAAGAGAAGCAGAAGAGAAGAAAAGAAAGGTGACGCTCAGAAAGTGACTGTTAACTTGACAAAATAAATTAACGAGTTGAAAAATAATAAGTGAAGTCATGTTTGCTGTTTGCAAAGAAACTTGCATGTGTGAAAGCGATGTTTGCGTCTTTTTAAGTGATCATTAGTCAGCTATACTGTGATGTTTTTAGTTTGCATTTTATTTCAAAGGAAATGTTTGCCTCTTTATAAGAATAAGTGATCTTTAGTTCACCATACTGTCTGATACAATTAATTTGGGCGTTTCCTATTTTTTGTGTCGCTTATTTTCATACTAAAAAATAGGTATACAATGTATCAATATTTTACTTCTAAATAAAAGGAAAGAGGGAGGTTGGGTGAAATGAAAAATAAAAAAATTGATTTGGCTTTTCTCTGACAAATCCCTATTTGCATGAATATTTACAGTACTACTCTGGAATTTCCTGAATACTTGTTTGGAAAACTCAGGGAATTTAGAAGTGGAGAGCCAGTAGCCACTATGATACGAAGTGCCAAGGTGTGGAATTTAACCATGCGGCGGGGTGCTGGTCCACCAGGATGCCGGTGTGAATGAATGTGTATGCTTTAGTGCCTGCCTTTTCTTTTCTTGATTACCTTCTATATTCTATATTCGAACAGGTCTTCCTTCTCGCTCAACTCATTTGAGAAATGAGATTGTTGATAATGTAATGTATGTAATATTTTCAATTTAAAGACCATTTTAATTCGTGTTAAAACAACTGCAGATATACAACTTGTGATAGTCTCTTAATAATGAAAGTGGTGAAATGGCTCTGAGGAAAATAAAAATTTTAAATAGTCTCTAGCCAAAATTTATATATTTTCTAGCTATTTCAGATAATACTCTTAATGTTCTAAATATTGTTGACCTGAAACTCACCACTAGATACAATTTAATAACGAGTAAAATTTCATTAATGAGAACTTGATGATGAGACATTTACTAACAAAAAATAGTGAAATTAGTATTACTTAAATGTAAAATTGAAAAAATTTGCTTCAAACAGTTCAACATCAAAAGTGTTTAAAAAATTGAAATTGTACAATGCTTCAAACAAACAATCGATCTATTACAATTGCTCAATTCTTTCTATCCACCA
The DNA here is from genome assembly GCA_023014485.1 of Bathynomus jamesi. Taxonomy (NCBI): domain Eukaryota; kingdom Metazoa; phylum Arthropoda; class Malacostraca; order Isopoda; family Cirolanidae; genus Bathynomus; species Bathynomus jamesi. The sequence goes on from JAJOZX010002177.1 coordinate 330,082, forward strand.
TAATTCAAGGTATGCACCATCTTCATTGAACGTATAATCTTTCATTGTCACTATATAATACAAAATACCTTACAGTCGCTTTATAGCAGCAAAAACATTTTCCTCGAAGTAAAAAAGGATCGTTGTACCAAAAGTGCCAAAAAGGTCATATTATACGAACTTATTCCTATTTATTTGGGGTGGGTTTTTACAGACTGGTCTCTTGCCGATTTGGTCTGGCCACTTGGTCCTTGTTCATTTCGAGAATTTTTCTTCAGTTCTCTTAACCATTAAAAGACAACTGTTTTGTTCTTTCAGTTATTTTTAGTGTCGAAGGGAGCAACCACCCTAGAAGCTTTGCGTGCAAGGAAATTTGTAGAGGGTCCCTAAATATCACACTTCCCTTTAGAGCAAATTCTGTCCAAGACATCAATAGCTTCTTCCACTCCGTTATCAGCAGCGTGCTGGATTAGCTGCTTCGCCTCTCTGAAAAAAAGGACCGATAATAGTTGACGTATTGAAGTTACAGATTAAGACAAATTTGCCTTAGAAGTAAAAAAATGTATGGAGTTTCGAGAAAAATGTACTGTATAAAGAAGTTCGACGGGGGTTGGGAGAAAAAAAGAAAATCTAAAAGTAAAAAACAAGTTTATTGAAAGTAAATATTTTTCAGCGAACTTTTTCTTGCAAAGCCATGCTTGCTCTTATCTACATGTAAAACAATTACCAATAGTTTTAATTCTTTGAGGAGGAAAGAGATAACATAGACCAAGTTAAACCTATGATGTAGAAGTATTTGATTGCTAAGGTTCCTGAAGCTGCGTTAATTTAGTTTGTAACTGAAATTGCGTTCTGTAAAAAATCGCAACTAAAAATGAATAGAACAAATTGTCATTAGTGTATTTATTACCATTTCTGTTGGTTTGTGTAGCATGTCAAAATAGGTGTGGTGTGTAAGGAAGTGGATCTGGTGGACTTTAGCATGAAATCTGGTGTATGGCAAAATAGATTTGGGGCATGACACAAAGTAAACAAAAAATTCCCTTCATTCTACCATGGGATTGAGTGTTGTGTCGCTAAGTTGCAAATGCTATTTGGGCACATCATAAGGTGAGCTTTAAATTGATTAGAGTGAAAAAAAAATAGATGCGAGTTATCTAGCTGATGACCTTAGTAAGGACAACAAATTTACTCGTACATATAACAACAGATGTCAGTTGAGATATATGGGACATATCGAGCTTCACGGAGACCAGCTCCCTGTATCTGTTATAAAGATCCTGATTGGCCATAATTGGTCACGTGGGAACAACTGATTAATGTAAAATTGCCACATAACCAGGGGCAATATTTTGTATGTATACTGAATCGCCTGAAGATCGGGGCCCCCAGCCTTCTTTAGTTAGCTTTATAAGGCTAACTAACGAAAATATCACGACCTAACTAATCGTCAAGGGCGTACAGTTGACCTAGCGATTGGTTAGGTTAGGTTGTGATATTTTCGTTAGTTAGCCTTATAAGGCTAACTAGAGAAGGCTGGGGGCTCTGATCTTCAGGTGATCCTGTATACTATATAGGCAGGTCCGGCGCCAGCCTATTTGGCCCCCTTAGCAGGACTGCAGCTGGCGCCCCCACCCGCCTCCCACTTCATGATTGGGTTTGCCCACAAAGTAATCAAGGTACCATATTGAAGAAACTATTTGCCTTACACTGATCTATTTTAATTTGCTAATACATACATTTATTATAAAATTATAAAATCATTTCACAGTTCAAGAAAGTGTCATGACCAATCAAAACAGCGAGTAAAGCGAGGCATATGTAGTAACAAATCAGAACGCTCAAAAGTGCTAAAATATGCGTGCAAAAAGGACATATCTACTGTTTTTTCCAAGCAAGAAGGGCATATGTCACATAAAAACAGTTATTCGCTTATTGACGACTCCCGGAACTCATATTAAGCCGTAAATAAGCCGAGTCGCTTATTGACGACTCCCGTCTGTGCGCGCAACATTTTTAAATCGCTTATTTACGACTCCCGTCCCTAAAGGGTTAAAGGTCGTGATAGTGAAAGTTCTATAATGACCCAATAAGATGAATAAGTTAATTATGTAAATATCAGTCAAGCTAAACCGGTGTACATACGTCGTACAACCTTTCATCATTTGTCTATGCTTCTCATTCCTTCATTATTTTTTTCATGTTGTTCTTCCATAATACTATCAGACATGCACAGGGCGGGAGGCGCTGGCGCCCCCCAGATCTTTGGCGCCCTTAGCATTTACTAACCTCGCCTAATGGAAGCGGCGGCCCTGTATATAGGGTTCCTGTTGTTAGAAAATCTAGAAGAGGAAGAACCATTGTTGTCCCAAGGCGATACGATGACTAAGCTGATTGATGCAGCATTGCTTGTATATATATTAAGTTAAGGTGTATATATATCCATCTCATAATTGTAAGGTTAGTGAAAAATTAACTTAATTTAGAGCTAGCATTTTTGAGCTCTTGTGGCATCATTGTTTGGTCACACTGTTGGCATCATTTTGGGACGCTGCGCGTCTTTTCTACTCGTTTGTGGAAGGTCGTACGTAAAGGTGTGGTCTGATAGAGAGCTCTCTTGCAATTCAGTTTGGTTGTTTAGATACATGATTGTTGCATCGTGCAATAGTCCAGGTTGCGTTGTTGTTGCAAGGTTCAGAAAGAAGACCACAAATAGTACCCGTTTTGTTTACTTTAAGTTCATGTAATTAAGGTCTAAGGTAGGCCCGCATCGAGTCAGCAACCCTGAGGTTACCCTGAGGTAGGACCTAATAGGATCTCAAATCCGTAAGTTTTAATTTAGCTTAACTTGGGCATTAGGTAGAACTTGCCCTTTAGAATTTGGCCGTTCACGGCTCAGCTGGGATTTCGAACCCGACAAATAAATAAAATAACATGGTCCTTCAGAACCGGATTTCTACCCCAAGACTGAGTCAGTGACTATTTTTCGGCAAAGTTCTGATTGTGCAAATTGTATCCCAAGTTAGGCCTAGACGGGTTGAGTATTATTGAGTTAAGGTCCCAGGGTAAAGTTTGGTCGCCCAATTGCGAAACTTGGCCAGTCGTCTGTCATTTTTGGCCTACATTTTTTCCGGTTTGGTTAATTTTGGGTTATTATTGAATTAAGGTCCCAGGGTAAAGTTTGGTCGCCCAATTGCGAAACTTGGCCAGTCGTCTGTCGTTTTTGGCCTACATTTTTTCCGGTTTGGTTAATTTTGGGTCATTATTGAATTAAGGTCCTGGGGTGGAAAATTTGGTATTCCATACTGGTGTTTGGTTAGTACCCCACCCAGCAATTCAGTTTATTTGAAAGTAAAATTTGCGTTTGATCAGTTTGGTTAAGTATTTCTGCCAATTCAGCTCATTTGGTATTGAGCCCAAGGGTTGTTTACATTGAGATGAGTGCATCTGAATTGAACAAATTTATAAAAAGGAGAAGTGCCTACAAAGGTCTAATTACAAAGGTCATTGCCACTATAGATTCTGCCATAGAGCAAGAGGATTTACGCTTAGTGACTGCGCAGCTTGCCATATTAGAAACTAAAAAGGTTGCTCTAAGTGAGGTAAATGTTAAAATTGAGGCTCTTATAGAAGAGGATGAAATAGAAAATAACATAATTTACTTTGAAGAGATTATTGATGATATGATTAACGTAGGCCTCCGAGCAAAAGAGTTTAGCAGCTCAGTACAGTTAGAGACCAGGTCTAATAATGAAACACAACACTCAACAAATGATGCTTGTGAAGTTAAGGTTAACAGATCTGTAGTTCAATTACCGAGGCTTGTACTCAAAACATTTTCTGGGAGTATTCAGGAATGGCAAGGATGGGCAGACAGTTTTCAATCAGCAGTTCATTCTAGTCAAGTGTTAAGTGCCGTGGAGAAGTTTAATTATTTGCGGTCCCTCTTGGAAGGGGAGGCAGCAAAGACTATAGCAGGATTAGCATTAACAGAGGCTAATTATAATGTGGCTTGGGATATATTAAAGAAACGGTTTGGTAAGCCAGAGATCTTAATTAAAAGCCACCTCCGTGCACTTTTAGCTATACCTCCTGTTAATAATCCTAATAGTGTCAAGGAGTTACGGCAGTTATATGATGAATTTGAAATTAGAACTAGGTCCCTGGACAACTTGGGTGTAGGAATGGAAAAGTATGGTATAATGTTGTTCCTACACTGGAGTCTAAATTGCCTAGCTCAATTTTGCTTGAATTAAGTAGGGGACACTCTGCAGAACATGTGTACATCCCCCTTCAGCAGATGTTAAGTCTTTTAGGCACAGAATTAGCAAGACGAGAGGGAGTTGAGTTTGCACAGTGGGATGGTAAACAAGGGGACAAAGGCAGGCACAGCACCAAAGTTTCCACAAAAAGGAATAGCCCAGGTACAGTGTCAGCTCTACATGCCTCCTCTGAGAATAAATTAAAGGGAATCAAGGAATGCATATTTTGCGAAGGCAACCACAAGTCATATAAATGTGAGGTGGCTGAGGCCTTACCCTTTGAGGAGAGAAAGGACAGGGTAACTAAGTCCACAGCATGTTTTAAATGTTTTTTGAAAGGTCATAGAGCAAGGTTTTGTAAGTTTAAAATTTTGTGCAAAAAATGTCATGGTAGGCATCAGCCATTATTGTGTGAAAACACTCTTAGTAGGCCTACCCCAGAAGTAGAGACATCAGTGGCACATGCCACTGCTATGCAAGGGAGTAAAAGTAAAGGGGGATTATTGCAAACAACTGTAGCCTTATTAAGTGGGAATGAGGGAGAAGCTACTGTAAGAGTGTTGTTTGATAGTGGTAGCCAGTGTAATTTTATTAAGACCAGAATTTCCAGAAAATTGAAGTTTAAAGAACTTAAGAGGGAAAATTTAAGAATTTCTGGGTTTGGGGGTTCCGTTCAAAACCGAACCAAATTTAAGAAGGTAGAAGTTCTGGTTAAAGGGTTGTTACCGCAAAGTCCCACTATCAAGGTCCAAGCTGTAGAGATTGAGGAACTTTGTGCTCCAGTCACTACTTGTTTAGATATGGCATGTGTCCAAGAATTGCAAGTTAAAGGAATTAATTTGGGCAATAATAAGTTTGAGGGAACAGAAGATATTAGTCTTTTGATTGGAGCTGACTATTATTGGGACTTCATCACTGGTAATATTGTCCGTACATCTCAAGGCCCGGTAGCTATTGAAAGTAAGCTAGGCTGGATGCTACATGGTAGTTATTGCAATGAAATGGAAGTTAAGGCTCTTTTTGTTAAGATTGAGGAGAACAGCCATGGTCTGGAAAGGCATTTGAAAGCGTTTTGGGAACTTGAATCTATTGGTATAAAGGACAACCAGGCAAGTACAGTGAACAATGATGTTTTAGAGCAATTTGAAAAAGGGATTGGGTTTAGAGATGGTTGCTATGAAGTTGGCCTACCATGGAAGGATTCTTGCAAACCCGGTTCAAACCTTCAGCTAGCTAATCGGAGGTTGGAGACTTCATTGTACAGGCTAAGAAAAAAGAGTTGTTAATTGAATACGATGAGGCCATCCTAAGTTATGTAAGGGAGGGCTATGCTGAAAGGGTGCAAGGTGAGCTGGTGAGCCAGGAGGCACATTATCTGCCACACCATGCAGTGGTACGGCGAGACAAAACTACCACCAAACTGAGGGTAGTTTTTGATGGCTCAGCCAAGGACAAAGGTGGTGTGTCCTTGAATGACTGTTTGGATGCTGGGCCAAATTTAAATGCAGATTTATTTTCCTTGTTACTGAGATTCAGGTTTGGTAGAGTAGCATTGACTGCAGATGTGAAGCAAGCCTTTTTGCGGATAAAGTTAAAACCAGAGGACAGAGATGCAGTAAGGTATCTGTGGGTGGATACGAAAGACTTGTTGGAAAATGAACCTAAGGTTCAAGCATATAGAATGAAGTCAGTGTTGTTTGGCCTCAGCTCTAGTCCATTTCTGTTGGCAGCTACTATGCAGTACCATTTTAAGAAATATTCTGAAGTCTATCCTAACACTATTGAACACATAAGGAAAAATTTTTATGTTGATGATTTGCTATGTTCCGTGGATAATACAGAAATGGCTAAACAGATATTCATGGAGGCTAGAGCTATAATGAGGGAGGCTGGCATGGAGCTCAGAAAATGGCAGACCAATCATTCGCAATTACAAGAGTTTATGAGTCATTCCTCTGTAGTACCTGATGCAGCAGAAAGTATTGAGGATTCTGGTATTAAGGAGTTGTGGGCAATAGACGCAAAGGTGCTAGGCATCGTTTGGCAGCAAGATGATGATTTGTTTACCTTCAATGGGAAATCTTTAGTAGAGCTGGCTGAGAATGAGACAAGGTGGACAAAACGTACAGCTCTTAGTTTGGCTTCGAAGGTCTTTGATCCTCTTGGATTCCTGGCTCCATTTGTGATAAAGTCAAAAATTTGGTTTCAGAGCCTCTGGGAAATTGGACTTGGTTGGGACCAAGAGTTACCTGATCATATGGTGGTAAGGTGGAAATATTGGTTCAAAGAATTGGCACATCTTGGAGACATTGAAATCCCAAGATGGTACTTTGGAGAGTTGAACAATAGTCCAGACAATTTGGAGCTGCACATCTTTTGTGATGCAAGTGAGGAAGCCTATGCAACTTGTATTTATATAAGAGGCGCATTGCAAGAGGAAGTAAGTTGCAGGTTGGTTGCTGCAAAGAGTAGAGTAGCACCTTTGAAAAGGCTTTCTGTTCCAAGGTTGGAATTGATGGGTGCCGTTATTGCTAGTCGGCTTGCAATTACAGTGCGAAAGTCTTTGGCCCTCTATGAAATTCCAAGCTATTATTGGACAGACTCCACTATAGTTTGGCACTGGTTAAGAAGTCAGGCAAGGAAATGGAAACCATTTGTTGCCAATAGGGTGGAGGAAATTCAAGCGTACACAGATCCCAAGCAATGGAAGCATTGTCCAGGCATCCAAAACCCCGCTGATTTACCAACACGAGGAATTTCAGTGAAAGATCTTTCACAATCAAGTTTGTGGTGGAATGGGCCAGAGTGGCTAAAACTTGGAAGTGAAAACTGGCCTTCTAATCAGCCTATTGTAGGAGAATGCCAGGCTGAAGAAGCATGGGTAAGTGAGGTGAGAAAATGCACTGTGAACAGTTGTCAAGTTATGCAGCAGGACCCCATATTGAGGCTTGAGGACATTAGCAGTCTGAAAAGGTTGTTAAGAGTGACAGCATGGGTATATAGATTTACAAACAACATTAAGGGAAAAACAAGAAGGGAAGGAATTCTGAACAGTAAGGAGATCCAGCAAGCCAGGCAATACTGGGTGGTATATGTGCAGAAGGGAAAATTTGGTGAAGAGAGGGAATTGCTCACCACCCGTCCATTACAGGTTCTACCAACACATTCTGTTCTCAAGGGTTTGGATGTGTTTTTGGATCAGGATTTATTGAGAGTAGGAGGTAGACTACAGTTTTCTGGGCTTCCAGAGGAAAAAAGACATCCAATTTTGCTACCTTCTGGGGGGCACTTTGTGGAACTTTTGATCCTGGATACTCATCATAGGTTGTTACATGCTGGAGTTAGAGAAGTGATAATAGAGATCAGACAATAGTTTTGCATTCCCAAAATTAGACAAGTAGTAAAAAAGGTCTTGCATAAATGTGTAGTTTGCAAGCGTTGGAGTGCAAAGCCTTATTATGAAAAGGTGGCTCCACTTCCAAGAGAACGGTGTGTCTATACTGCCCCATTTGATGTAGTGGGAGTAGACTTTGCAGGGCCAGTCTATGTGTATGAGCGAGGGGAGTCTAACAAAGGTTATATATGTCTTTTCACCTGTGCTACCACCAGAGCAATCCATTTGGAGTTGGTAAGCAACTTAAGTAGTGATGTATTTCTTTTGGCCTTTAAAAGGTTTGTGAACAGAAGGGGTTTCCCAAATAAAATCATATCGGATAATGCAAAAACATTCAAAAAGGCTGCAAAGGAACTCCAAGAAATTTGGTCCTTGCTAAAAGAGGAAGGATTCCAATCCTACTTTTCACACCAAGGGGTACAGTGGGAGTTTATTGTTGAGAGAGCACCATGGTGGGGAGGATTTTGGGAAAGGCTAGTGAGAAGTGTAAAGTGTCCATTAAAGAAACTTTTAGCTAATGCTCATTTGAGCAAAGAAGAATTCTCTACTGTTTTATGTGAAGTAGAAGCAATGGTGAACAGTAGGCCTATCACTTTTGTTTACAACAGTAGGCAGGATGCAGAGCCATTGACACCAAATCATTTTCTTTGTGGTAAACGATTAACATCAAACCCCAGTGTGCCAGAAGACTTGCAGCCTATCCAGAGCACTCGAGGAGAGTTAACCAGACGGTTCAGGTACCTTGAAGAGCTACAAGATCAGTTATGGAAGAGGTGGCAGATGGAATACTTGCCAGAACTCAATTATTACCCATCAGGCAAGGTAAAGGGCTCCAATGCAAATTGTATCAAGGTGGGAGAAGTGGTAATGATTGGGGATGAAAGACCAAGGCAATGCTGGAAGCTTGGCATAATTGAAGAGTTGTTTGTTGGCAAAGACAATTTAGTTAGGTCTGCACTGGTAAAGACTTCAGGAGGAAAGTTAAAGAGAAAGTTAAAGAGACCTATACAAAAACTCTATGCTTTAGAAATCAGCAAAAACACAGATAGTCAAGATGAAACATTTGAGTTACAGCCTCATGGAGAAGGCTTGGCTAACCTTGCAGAAGGTAATGACAACAATGCCTCTTCGGTGGGGAGTGTTAGAAAATCTAGAAGAGGAAGAACCATTGTTGTCCCAAGGCGATACGATGACTAAGCTGATTGATGCAGCATTGCTTGTATATATATTAAGTTAAGGTGTATATATATCCATCTCATAATTGTAAGGTTAGTGAAAAATTAACTTAATTTAGAGCTAGCATTTTGAGCTCTTGTGGCATCATTGTTTGGTCACACTGTTGGCATCATTTTGGGACGCTGCGCGTCTTTTCTACTCGTTTGTGGAAGGTCGTACGTAAAGGTGTGGTCTGATAGAGAGCTCTCTTGCAATTCAGTTTGGTTGTTTAGATACATGATTGTTGCATCGTGCAATAGTCCAGGTTGCGTTGTTGTTGCAAGGTTCAGAAAGAAGACCACAAATAGTACCCTTTTTGTTTACTTTAAGTTCATGTAATTAAGGTCTAAGGTAGGCCCGCATCGAGTCAGCAACCCTGAGGTTACCCTGAGGTAGGACCTAATAGGATCTCAAATCCGTAAGTTTTAATTTAGCTTAACTTGGGCATTAGGTAGAACTTGCCCTTTAGAATTTGGCCGTTCACGGCTCAGCTGGGATTTCGAACCCGACAAATAAATAAAATAACACCTGTGAAACTCTATGTAGGCCAGATAAATGGTAAAGCTTGGTTGCCTAAACGATTATGATTGTATCAAACTAATTAAATCTGTGAAGTAGGCAATAAATAAATAAGAGATACTAGGCCCACATAAACAGGGCAGACGATGTTTGAGAAATTAGGACCTCCTAAGTAAAACAGATTGTGAGTCGAGGTCCAAACTGAGAAATTTGGCAGAGATGACCCGATAAGTATTACTTTTCAAACCAAATTGCTAATTGCAAGCTTGTTGAGTCACCTTCTGGATAAATGGCATGACTAAAAGGGGCATGGGTATCACTTATCTCATTTTGCATGAGATTTGGAGTCACTATAATCTATTAAAGTTGGTGTACTATTTCTGCTAAATTTCTCATATTGGCTAAGGCCAAGAGTAGAATGTAAATGAATATATAGGCTAAGATCAGATAAATTCTCATATTGTTGTAAATCAAAGATATCTCTACTGTGTGTAGGGCAAGATTTGGATGTTATGTAAGAATATGGTGGGGTAATGGTTTCAGGGCACAGATATTTATAAAATGAGTTTATTTAAAAGTAGAATCAGTGGAGGTACTGAACAGTTTGTCGATTTGCCAGTTACTCCAGCTTGAATGGGTGTAGAGGGCAGAAGGGCACACTCATGGACAAGTGAGAAATAGCCAGACAGAGGAATTTCTAGTGTGTACTGGGAAAGATTGCAAGCTGGCACAAGTACAAAGTTCCAGAGTCAAGAGCAATGGAGGTTTCTCTGGAGTATCTGCAAGTAGAACAATCCGTTTCAATTGTTGGTTGCCCAATGAAAGAAAACTGATTTCTCTGGAGACTAAGCACAAGGGCCTGAGGTGCAGAAATAAGGTTTATTAATTCAGTGTGGCATTCAAAAAGTTTCTAGTACATAAAGGTAAATAAATGTAAATACTTACAACTGGAGTTAACATTGGTATGGCCCTGCATGATGATGAGGACCCAATAGTGTATTTTTAGATCTTGGATGGGCACATGATAATTACAGGGGCGGATCTATAAGGGGGCCATGGAGGCCATGGTTCCCCTAATACTTCTAATAGTGCCCAAAAGATACCAAAAAATGCCCCCTTTCCCCAAAATACTGAAAAACATCATATTTTTTATACAGGAAGGAGGGGCCAAGGGCAAATGCCCGCAAAAGCGCTCCCCCCATAGAAGAAGAGAGCCAAAATCAAGGTCCGGGATTTGCGAGATGCCTAGACACTCTGCGTTTGAAAGATGGGAGGTCATAGGCAGGAGGAAAGATGGATTGAGGAAGATTGTTCCAGAGTTGACCCGTTAAGTAGATGAAAGACTAAAAATACCGATTAACCCTTGCATTAGATAGTTGGACAGAAAAGGAATAAGAAAGTGTAGAAAATCTGGTACTGCGTGCTCTCCTTAAAGGAGGAGGCATGTAGGTAGAGAATTCAGAAAAACAATGTCCGTTATAATAGCGATAGTAAAGAGAGAGTGAGGCAACATTGCGGCGAAGAGAGAGAGATTGAAGACAATCAGTAAGAGGAGAGGAAGTGATGAGACGAAAAGCCTTTGATTCCACCCTGTCAAGTACGGCTGTGTGGGTTGAGCCACCCCATTCCATCATACTTAATTTTAGTGTACAGTGATAACCAATTTGCGCAGTAGTAATTTAAATCTGTGCAGTGATAAATTATGTTTTGTATCGGATATAGAACCTAATTTATCACCACAGGTTTTCAATTTCTCACTGCACAAATTTAAATTTTACTGCACAAATTGGTTATCACTGCCCACTAAAATTAGGTATGTACTCCATACAGGGGCGAACAAGACACCTGTACAAAGACAGCAACTGAGTGGGGGTGAAGAAACCGCTGAGGCGGTAGAGCACACCTAACCTCTTAGAAGCTGTTTTAGAAAGAGAGTATATGTGATCTTTCCAGGAAAGATCACGAAAAAAGGAAATGCCAAGAATGTTAAGAAGAATAAGGATTGAGTTGTGTATTGTTGAAGGTAAGGGGATAGTTGTGTAGAAGATTGTGACGAGTAGACGGAGGAACTGAGTTTTTGAGGCATTGAAAGCCGCAAGGTTTTCTTTGTCCCAATCAGATATAGCAGGAAGATCAGAGGTCAGGTGTCCCATAGCCGTCCTACACGAATCATGAAGTGACTGCTGTGAGGGATGCTTTGGGAAGCGGGTGGAGAGGTGAAGAGTGGAATCATCGGCATAGGAGTGAATAGGACAGGAAGCGCGAATTAAAAGATCATTAATAAATAAAAGGAAAAGAGTGGGTGACAGGACAGAACCCTGAGAAGTACCACTTTTAATAGCTTTAGGAGAAGAACAGTGGCCATCTACAACTGTAGTTATAGATCGGCCAGAAAGGAAATTAGAGATGAAGGCACAGATAGAAGGAGAGAAACCGAAGGAGGGCAGTTTGGAAATTAAACATTTGTGCCAGACTCTATCAAAAGCGTTTGATATATCTACCGCAATAGCAAAAGTTTCACCGAAATCCCGAAAGGAGGATTTACAGATCTACAGATTTGCAGAAGCTAAGGCTAACAAAGACCCGAAGATCCACTCTAAGGTTAGCCCAAAAGAAAGGAGAGAGTAGGGGGTTAAGAGAAGAGAATAGGGAGTTAAAAGAAGATAATAAGGGGTTAAGTAAGTAGCAGAACCCATTATTCGTAGGTTAACATTCATTCAGAAAAAGAGAGAGAAAGATTCACCATCATCATCCACTGGTCACTGCCAACAAGTCGGAAAAATAGTCAAAGAGAATAGGAAAGGGGTGAAACATGAAAAGAAAATAAGAACCTTACAAACCATGCAAACGCAGTTATGGAAAACTGATACATGTGGGTAGTTGGGAGGTAACGAAAATGGTCCCCTGAGAGGTAGGTAGTTAACCTAACAATTATTAAACTCCTTTTATGTCAATAACTGGGTGGATGAAACCAATTGGTTGCTCACCAGAGTTATTCTCCACACTAGTATTTGTATACTGTGCGATCTTCCTATTAAGGATAGAGTCAAAAACTTTGGAAAGGCAAGAAATCAAAGCAATTGGATGATAGTTGGAGGGTTGAGAGAGGTCACCCTTCTTTGGGATAGGTTGAATGAAAGCGAACTTTCAGCAAGAAGGAAAAGTACCAGACGAGAGACAAACACGAAAGAGTTTGCCTAGGCAGGGTGTCAGCACAGAAGCACAGTTCTTAAGAACAGGAGGAACACCATCAGGACCATACGCCTTCCTAGAGTTGATCCCAGATAGGGCAGAAAAAACATCTTTAGAAGATATTCTAATTTCAGACATAATAAAGTCAGAGGGGGAGGAGATGGAGGAACAGCACCGGAATCGTTCAGGGTTGAATTGTAAGCGAAAGTTTGAGCGAAGAGTTCAGCTTTGTCAGGAGAAGAGACGGCAACTATGCCGTCGGAATGGAAAAGAGGAGGGAAGGAAGAGGAAGTAAAGTTGTTGAAGAGGTTCTTAGCTAGATGACAGAAAGAGCGATATCAATAAGAATTGGATAGATTTTCACATTTTTGTTGGAGGAAGGAATTTTTGGCGAGTCAAAGAACAGATTTTGCACGATTCTGGACAGAAATATAAGCTGAGTGAGTCAGGAGTTGGATGGCGACGGTACCTTCTGAAAGCCTCCTCTCTGTTGCGGATAGCATTAGAGCAAGTAAAGTTAAACCAAGGTTTTTTGCATTAGTAGTAGGAATATAATATGAAATGTACGCCTCGATGCCCGAGAGAAGTACTGCCTAAGGGCCTCCCAATTAGTGGCGCCGAAGTGCCAAAGGCGCCTCCTTTTGGGAGGATCCAAAGGCCGAATTGGAGCGATAGGACATAAAACAGATATAATATTATGATCGGAGGAGCCCAACGGAGAAAAGGTTTGAGAGGTAAGAAAGAAATCCAGGATGTTGGGCCTATCTCCAAGGTGATCGGGGATACGAATAGGGTGCTGTATAATCTGTTCTAGGTCATTTAGGATAGAAAAGTTGTAAGCTAGTTCACCAGAGATGTCAGTGAAATGGGAGGAAAGCCAAAGGTGGTGGTGAACATTGAAATCTCCTAAAATGGAGATTTCAGCAAAGGGAGAGCGGGATAGAATGTATTCCACTTTGGAAGTGAGGTAGTCAAAGAATTTTAAATAGTCAGTAAAATTAGGAGAAAGGTAAACATTGCAAATGTATTTAGTTTGAGATTAGCATGTAAGCCGTAGCCAGAGGGTATAGAATTCGGAAGATTCGAGTTCGGGAATACGAGAATAAGTTAGGTTATTGCGTACATATACGCAACATCCACCTTAGGAGTGAAATTTAGTATAGAGAAAGTAAGAGGGTACAGAAAAGGGGTTGCTGTCAGTCGTCCCAGACACCTGAGTTTCAGTGAGGAAAAGATGAGGTTTAGAGGAAGAGAGGTGGTGTTCAACAGATTGAAAATTTGAGAAAAGGCCATGAATGTTGCAGAAGTTCTAAAAAAAGTGAATTAGACAGAGGTCGAGAACATCTCGAATGGGCGGTAGCAGATCCAACCCCGCTGCCCGGGCATGCATTCCCGTTATCGGCAGGGGGGGGGGAGCCAGAAGTGGGGACATTTATGGTCCCCTTGGCAGGTGGGGGAGCCAGAAGTGGGGACATTTATGGTCCCCTCCCCAGGGGACTCCGAGGTTCTTGAAGTTGATGGCATTTTTTTTAATTTTGAAAAGATTATGTAGTGTGTAAGATGCATGTGTTTGAGAGCATGCTGGACTGCTCACAGGGTAGATGAGACAGAAAAAGGTCAGCTAAGGAGGACAGTGACAGGAGAAATGGGAGTTCCAGCACTCCCTATCTTCTGTCTAACGCCACCCCACCCCCATCCGGAGTACGTCCCTTGTCGATTGTTGTCTACAATCAACTCCTTATGTATATTAATATATTGCATCGGTAGGTCTATAAGAGGACTACGCCCCTAGGACATCTGATAATGCCCCTTCTTGCAACCCAATGTAAAAGGAGACATATAGAACTAGTATCATAATTACGCAGTGACAGATCTGAACGGTAGACGTTCACTCCACCTCCCGCCCCTTAAAGCTTCTAATGATGCGTCCCCCACAATTTAGCCCTGAAATTATGAAAATATACATGTATGTATGTATCATGTATGTATGCATAGCCGTACGAGGCCTATATGGCTAACATGCCTAAGGCAGGCTAGAGGCCCTTGTTTTACTTCAAACTCATCGAAATCGTCTTCCCACTTCAGAGTCAGTCATTGACAGATATGTATTGAAGAACAAGACAAAATTACCATTCACACTGTGACAGATGACAATAATTCACTGTATATGATAATGTATATAATTGCATACTATTTATATAAATGCTAGAGGTAAAACATATAATTTGTAATGATACTGTGGTAAATAGCTACTGTGGTAAAATACTACGCATGACATATTTTCATTTCACATATTTATATGATAGGGAACAGTAAAACCAGGCTAATTCATAAGGCATTTGATATATTCACATGGTATTCAACGGCGGATCTAGGCATTTTAGCAAGGGGGTGTCCAAAGAGAAAAGGGCACCCCCTAAAATAAAATGGGCACAGTACTAAAAATTGTTTCTTAAAACAGACCATCAATAAGCGACTGTAAAATCAATTGTATTGTTTTATTAGATCAGTCTCATTTAACTATGATACAAAATAAAAATCTAATTTGGGTACAACAATTACTACAGAAAATTTTTCAAACAATTACAAATGTCTTGCCAATTAAAAGAACTATCCAGTCCCGTAGCCAGGACTTCCCAAGGGGTGGGGAGAGGAGTCGAAATTGTAGAAAGGCGGACCTTTTGGTGCGACGACCTAGTCACTGCGGAGGGTTTGGGTTTAAAGTAGTTTAGAGAAGTTTGTGAAGTTTCAAAAGAAAATGAAAAAAAAAAAAGCAAGTATTTATTTACTAAATGATGTTATATAATATCACATCATAAGTTATAACTATGGTTACAAAAGTGGACCTTTCCTGTCAAAGAAGGGTCGAACGGGGTGGGGGTGTAATATTGTCTTGTTAGTATTAAAATGTTCTGTTATGTAAATTTATTTTTCTGTTTGGATTACACTAGGGAACAACATTTTTGTTTCTTCAAAACTATTTGGTGTTTCTTATAGAACTTTTGATGCTGATTCCAAATATGGTTTCAGAATATTTCTATCACCCATAGTTTTCGAGAAAATAATAGTTTTCCCAAAATATTAGTTAAAATTAAGTGTACTAATTTAATTTTACTTTCTTTTTTTTTTCCAGGTTAACTATATTTAATAGTATTTTTTGCATTAAAAAAATATAGCTATTTAAACAAACAGATTTTTAATAAAAAGAAAGAAATTTTTGTCAAGTTTTGCTCAAATTTTAAAATTTTTCATAGTAGAAAAAATTGGTTTTTCATTCCAAAAAGTTTTCCGTGATTTCAATAATTTTCCGCCAGCATGAATCGAAACTGTATTAATCCCAGAGATACATTTTGCTACGTATGTGGAGAACTGACCATAATGGCACAGAGGAAGACGATGACCCCACTCGTGAAGAAGGCTTACGAACTTTATTTTGGATGTAAGGTAGGCGACCAAGACAAATCCTGGGCACCTCATATCTCATGCATTTCCTGTGCCGTCACTCTTAGGGGTTGGATTAAAGGTACCCGCAAATCTATGCCATTTGCCATACCAATGATTTGGAGAGAGCCCAAGGATCACCTAACGGATTGCTATTTTTGTATGACTAACGTTTCAGGATTCTCTGCCAAAAATAAACATAAAATTCAATACCCAAATCTTGCATCTGCCATGAGACCAGTACTACATGACGATGATAACCCAATTCCAACTCCCCCAAAGTCATGGACACTGGATGAAGAGTCTGAAGTTGAACCAATGGAAATTGATGACACTGAAGATACAGACTTTCAGCAACCTGAATCAAATAAACCACGTATGATAACGCAGGTTATGCTGAATGATCTCGTGAGAGATTTGGACCTTCCGAAAAAGAAAGCGGAATTATTGGGCTCCAGGTTACGTGAATGGAATTTGCTGGCAAAAGATACAAGCATATCGGCGTTCCGCACTCGCCAAAAAGATCTGATGCAGTATTTCTCCTCGTCAGGTGGTTTATGCTACTGTAATAATGTAAATGGACTGCTGTTAGCTCTCGGTCATGAGCACAAATCTGAAGATTGGCGTTTATTTATTGACTCTTCGAAGCTAAGCCTCAAGGTTGTACTACTTCACAATGGAAATAAATACCCTTCCATTCCTGTAGGGCACGCTGTCCACATGAAGGAATCTTACGAAAATATGAAACTCATCCTTCAGCAGATTAATTATGACCAGTTTCGTTGGTATATATGTGGGGATTTAAAAGTCGTCGCGCTTCTTCTGGGAATGCAGCTCGGTTATACGAAGTTCTGCTGCTTCCTTTGTGAATGGGACAGCAGAGCCAGAGATTCGCATTATTTTGTAAAGGATTGGCCACTTCGTCAAAAATGTATCCCAGGACTGAAGAATGTGTCTCATGAACCCTTAGTTGACCCCAAGAAAATATACTTACCGCCACTTCACATCAAACTTGGCATCATGAAAAATTTTGTCAAAGCAATGAACAAGGAAGATGAGGCATTCAAATATTTGAAGAAAACGTTTTCACGACTTAGCGATGCAAAGATAAAAGAAGGGATCTTTGTTAGTCCCCAAATCAGGGAGCTCATGAAAGATCAAGAGTTTGATGATGCCTTGAGAGGAAAAGAAAATGTGGCATGGGAGGCCATGAAGAATGTTGTCACAAATTTTCTAGGGAACATCAAAGCCTCTAACTATGAAAAAATAGTGCAGGACATGATTGAAGCATATAGGTTACTGGGATGTAATATGTCACTAAAAATCCATTTCTTGCACTCCCATTTAGATTTCTTCCCAGAAAACCTCGGCGACGTAAGCGATGAGCATGGAGAAAGGTTCCACCAAGATATAGCTACTATGGAGAAACGCTACCAAGAGAGGTGGGATCCGGCAATGTTAGCTGATTACTGCTGGACATTGATGCGAGAAGCTCCTAATGAAAACTACAAGAGAAAATCAGTGACAAAGAAGTTTTAAGAAGAATATTTTAAATGCCAATCTGCCGCCACTAATATAATTTTTATGAAGTATTTTTACTAACTTCTATACACTTTTTGAATAAATATTAAAATACAAATTTCTCAGTAACCTTGGGTGATAGAGAAATTCTACGGCTATATTCGGAATCAGCGGAAAAAATCCTATAAGACCGATGTGTTCACGTCCAAGAAACAAAAAAAAAGTTAAAATTTGTTCCCCAGTGTTATTAGCCTGGGGTAGCATTGAAAAATCACATCAGCTCTATGGGATCACAATTCTAGTTGGTTGGAGCAGCATAGTCACAAATTTGTGACAGTTTGCTAAAAATAATTAGTACGAGGGGCGGTCAGAAAATAACTTTACACGGCGTATAATTTCATAACTAAAGGACCTATATTTACACTTTCCGTAGCCCTTTCATACGTTCAATCAACTCAGTTGTCATTTCATCAACAGTTTGGTAAATCAAGTATACCTTGAAACATGTTGCAGCATCAACAATAGGTTAATTCAGAGTAACATGAAGATAAAAATAGTGATATGGCTGCACCAGTACTAAGGGCATCTATGAAAACCACTGCAACTACAAATTTGGAAGTACAATGTAGTATACAGATAAAGACTCAAAATAGAATTTGAATAAAATAAAATAACCATGATCGCTTTCCAAAAACAAAATTTGTTTTCAGAGGCATACACATCATTCAAATAGGGCATTTGTACTTAAAAAAAGGCACTTGCAAGAAATTAAAGGGGGTCCAGACGTCGCCGACCTTCCCCCCTTAGATTTGCCCTTGGTATTATTCATATAAATAATATACGTATGCTATTCATTTTTATGCATAGCCACAGAACAATTTCCATGGATAAGTGCAACTTCATTTGATATTGATTCTTCATACATTTGACTGATCTTAAATTTCAGTGGCTAGATTGGACTGGAAAATTAGTATAGAAATGTATGGATAATATAGGCTAATTTGTGAAAATTATATCGATTGGCTAAAACTATTTCTACATTTCATATTGCCAGTATTCATATTGTCATGGTTTTGATGCCCCCATCAGAGTCAAGATGACCCCTCTCATGCCATGCCCCCCCCCCTAAAATATGCTTCTAGATCCGCCCGTGGATAATTATATGGAGTATTGCAGTTCAAGGTGTAAGGTTAATTAATTATAGTCCTCAAATCTATTTCATTGGTCTGTGTCAATTTATTAAGAAATTGTGTACACATTTAATATGGTATAATCTCAGGAATAATACTGTTACGTAAGTTAAGTTAGGTATTAAGTTCTAATTGCTAAATTGTAAATGCTAATCATTATTAAGATTTTCCGCTATAACAAATTGAGTAATTTTGTGTCAACTAATTGGGTTAAATTTGAATGTGAGAGTAAAATTGAGTCATACGAAAATCATTCCCAAAGTAAAATTAAAGGATTGGCAAGCTCATGTAATAGTGTCTTGCTAGTATTAAAGTGTTCTGTTATGTAAATTTATTTTTCTGTTTGGATTATTAGCCTGGGGTAGCATTGAAAAATTACATCAGCTCTATGGGATCACAATTCTAGTTGGTTGGAGCAGCATAGTCACAAATCTGTGACAGTCTGCTAAAAATAATTAGTACGAGGGGCGGTCAGAAAATAAGTTTACACGGCGTATAATTTCGGAACTAAAGAACCTACATTGATTATGTTTGTATCAGGTGAATTCGTTAATCATTGTTGGCAACACTGCACGTCGATTTGGCTGCCATCTACCGTACATTGGTTAGGGGGCATTCAAAAACCACGTGGTCTTTAAAAGGGGGGAGGGGTTCCTTATTTGACCATAAAGGGCCACATGGGGAAGGGGGGTATTGACGTTTAATCACGTGGCCACTACTAAATGAAAAAATAGTTTTTCCAAAGGAATTCCTTATAACTTTGCTTGCCCAACCTTAAGCACTCTTCTTCATAAACGTATATGCAAACAATATGGCTTGTACTTCGCCTCTGTTAAAAGGCTGTATTTACATAAAAAACAATGCGAAAAAATAAAAGAAACTTCTGAAGAAATAAAAAGTTATATTAGAATACGTCCTCTAAGAATTGTGACAAAAAGGGAAAATGAGCTTATGTGTGCCATTCGCTAGTCATAACCAAGAAGAGTACGAATGGCATGAGGAAGAAAACGTTGACATTGGTGATTGTGACACTACTCTGAGGATAGTGAAAGAAAATTCAGGAACGCCTATAATCCCAGAGGACCAAAGAGTACAGTTTTGGGAAGAAATATAAATACGCTGCACTGTATACTCCTATTAATATGTATGCATCCAATATGTTATAGTGGACCGGCCAAAATGAAAAAATTGACTTTGAACGGCGTTTTTTGTTAATAGCTGGCACCCATGCTAAATCAATGTACCTGTGGGTGAGGAATATAATGCAAGTGGATGCCACTCTCGCTTTTGGCTTTGAAGGTCATTTTCGAGGTCAAACTGTGCAAAAAATTATATTTTCTAATTATAATTAAAAAAAAATATTCTGAGCCAATTGGTTTGACCGAATGTTTCATTTTGCCACATTTGTTAGTGATAAAGAAGTATGACACGCTTATTCCATCCGAATTACCAACTCAAGGTCAAATTCAAGTTAATCACGACCGAAATTGCGCTAAAAATTTGTGAGTTTTTATTTTAATTGACTAAAAAAACCAAACATTGAGCAAGTCTGTTTGTCAAAGGAATTTATTTTAACATGATTAGTGCCGAATAGTGGGCCGGCCAAAAATTGAAAAGTCCTCTAGAAAAAACTTAACGGCGTTTTTTGTTAATAGCAGGCACCCACCTTAGATAAGTAGTATTGAGGATGCCAAACAAGATGTGGGTGGATGCCACTCTCAGTTTTGGGTTTGAAGGTCCCATACAAGGTTACAAAAGTAAAATTCTGAAAAATTCCGAATTTTTGCATTTCAGTGGTGGCTCTATGTAACAACGTGTTTAAAGGTGTATCATTACCACAAAAAACATATTTTTGTGATTTTATAGATAATAATTGAATGTAACTATGACTCTGGATGTCTTTATTTCCATTAAAACTACACTTAGCATGCTGGGTGAGGTGCGCATGTGCCTACTCTACCATAGTACAAATAATAGCATACTTTCACATGTCAAATATTTTCAATGCACTGGCTGGCCAGACATTGGTTTGGTATATGCAATTAAAAGAGTGCAGACAGTGCCAGCTGGTAAAATAATAATAATAATACTGCTAAAGGATACTGTAGGTATGTTTCGAATTGTTTCAATATATCTGTGGCTACTACATACTGCCATTCCCACTTGTCTTTGCAGATAGGGAGCTCATCAGCAATGGACCCTGTAGCTGTCATCAAGCGTAAGAGGAAACGTCAGGATGTCAGTGAGGATTATTGCTTCTGCAAAAGCAGCGCTGGTGACCTGCGCACAGCATCAGCAGAAGGAAAAGCAAGAACTATGACTGTGGGCGATGAGAGAAAGAACCTGGGGGATACCTACTATCTTGATGTTTTACAAAGACTGGAAAGTCATTCCAATGATGATTTCAATGCATTGGAACTCAAGTGGCGTAAATCATGCTACTCTTTATTCACCTCTGAATGCAAACTCAAAAGGCTGCGAAGTCAGCAGCAGACCATGGGTGCATCGGCGACCACAAAAAGAGCAGGCTCTCAGGCTTTTCTCCCAAAGCGTAGACGTTCAACACTAGTGATTGACTGGACCCTCTGCATGTTTTGCCAAAAGAAGACCACAAAGAAACTGCACAGGGTGGAGACAATGGAGAAGTCAGATGACTTGATCCAGTGTGCCAAACACGACCCTGTCATGAGCATACCGTTGTCAGCGGTGAGTGATGTGATTGCAGCTGAAGGCTGCTATCATCTGGCATGTTTGGTGACATTTGAGAGACGTACTAGAAAACAAGCGGTGTCAGAGGAGCAGCAAGGGGCTGAAAATTAGTGCATGACGAAACTGTGCAAAGACTTGACAGTAGGCCTGTTTCGTGGTCACGACATGGGAGACGTCTGGGACAGATATGAGAGTATGTGTAATGACACCGGCATCACCGTGAAATACTCCAGGAGAACAACGTTCTACGAAGATGTTCAAAGACTGCTTGGATCAAACGCCAGCTATGTACGCCCATTGTCAAGGGGCCCGCTGCTGATTTATTCTGGAGAGAGCTCAGATTTCATCATCTCCAAAGCACTGGCTAAGTCTTGTGAACAAGGTCCTGTCACCTCTGAATCAGAGTCTACTGAAGATGAAGATGCTGATGTCCGCATGTGTGCCACTAGCAGCATATTCCAAGATATGGTACACGTGGCTCTGAAGGTTCGACAAGATCTTCTTGAAACTCCTGGACACTCCGAAACATGGCAAGGTCTTGATCAGGAACATGTTGATCGCGTCATACCCGACAGTCTGTACCTATTTCTACGATTGCTCTTTGGGGGAATGGATGCTGTGGATGAGGGAAGTGAAGAGGACCAGAAAGTGAAGCAGAGTGTGTGTAGCATTGCCCAGGACATAGTCTATGCAGTCTCCAACCGACGAAAGTTGACACCAAAGCATATGGGCTTGGGTCTTACTCTGCACCAAGCCACCCGCTCAGAAGCACTCCTAGATCTGTTCCACGCGGCAAATCACACTATTGGTATCGACACTGTAAGAAGGATAGACACCAACATCATGGAGAGGTATGCTGAGAATGGATGTGTCTACATCCCTGACACCATCGTCAAAGGGAGAATGATTCACTGCTCTTGTGACAACATAGATGTCCTGGAGTCAACCTTAGACGGGAAGAACACCTTCCACAGCACTCAACTGATGGTATGGCAGAGAGGCCCCCCTCCATAGCAGAGTCATGGCCAAAAGGGTGGCAAGCACAAGAGATCGAAATCTATCAAACCTGATGACCTATAGGAGTTTCAAAGGCTGGACCAGGCTACCCTCCCATCTGGCAAGAGGCCATCTCCTCCTCGCTACGAAACTGACATAGACGACTTGTCACATGAACCTGAGAGGGACCGGGCACGTGCCAAGGACTTGGCCTGGGTGGTTAGGGTAATAGGGTGTGTCACTTTTGGGGGTGAAATGACTAAATTGAAAATCATGTGTTTTGGTGGCAATTAAATGTAATCATTTGGCATACAAAATAATATCCTTGCTTCAAAAACAATAAAAAATAACTCCTACCTACATCAATTTTAATTCAAAAATTCCATTTTTCCGTAAATTCGTAACAAAATAACAAATGTGCGCAAACATCCTATCAACATTTAAAGTGGCAATAAGATATCATTCGGAGTCTTTATTTGAAAGTAACCAATGCAGTCATGTCCTTTTTGCTGCGGTTCCTTGACATCAGCATTCGGCTTGCTACTTGCGCTTTGATGTAGCCTTCTCGCCTCTTGTGACTTTAAACTTGACTAGCTGCTTCTGTGACCATTTTCACACATCTCTCCACACTCTGAGTGTGAGAAAGCCACTTTGGCACTTGCATTGGGGCCTCTTTAAGTTGTGTTAAATCTTTGGTTGTTATACATGTTGTCAGTGGTGGCTCCAAAACTTCCGAACTCAAGTTAACTAATTCTGACAATTTCGTGGCATTGACGTTTATCGGAGGTACCTTCCTTGTCTGAACAGAGCAGTCTCCCAGCTGGTCATCATCTAGTGATGTTTCTCTAAGCTTTAGAATGATTTCCACAGCCTCAGTTCGATCTTTGGTACATTGGCTGCAGAGTATTGCTTGCAAATCTGCCTCTGGCCTAGCGTACCAGGCGGACCTTCTCACCACAGGTAACACGATGTCCACCACTACTTTCCTTTGGGTTCTCAGTAGCTGTAATTGAAACAAGATGTGGTTGGGCCCCTTCATCCACATTGGATTAAGTTTTACATTGAACCAGTGAGGAAGATAAAACCCAATAATAAATTCAACAATCAACATCAAATTCTGTAGCATTTTGCCCTTCGGTGCATGTTTGGAAACCCAAATCCTGCAGAAACGAATCGCTGTAGTTAACCAACGACTGTGACTTACGGGTCCAATCTCCAAGAGAGCCAGATTTTGAGGCAACTCTCCTGATCTGATTGTTTGAACAATACGATAAGCGTAAGCTTGATCCGTGCTGAGGTCTTTGATAACTTCTTCAGACAACACTGGAAGGGGAGGGCCTACTTCGACCTTTGGAAATTTTGTATTTATTTCTAATTCCGTTGCTTCATCTAGCATGTTGCCAAGGGGGCCTGATCACTTGTTGTTGCTCTTTGTAGGACCATCAAGTTCCTGGATGAGACGACGAAGAGGTAGTTCCCCTGTGTGCAAATCACATACAATCCAAACAAGCCTTTTTCCAAGTTTTTTCTCTAAATGCGTCATAACACCGCCCTGCCATCCAATGTTCACCGCAGTTGAGTCTCCACCAACGGCCTGCAGTGAACTGTCAAGTCTTCTTTCTTGAAGCCAACATATTATTTGATCAGCAATTGCCTCTGCATGTTTCTTGCCTTCTACTTCTGCTTCAGGAACAAAGTGAAACAAATAGCGGCCACCAGGTTCGGAACACACAGAGTAGTGTTCTTCTTTGATGAGACTGGGAAACTTTCTGTCCATTCCCTCTACCTCTAGGAGAACTTTTGTGTCATCTCTTCTTCCATCAAACAAAAGGCGAGACCGACCTTCCTCCTTCAAATCTTTTTCATGCTGATCAGATATTTCCTTCATTATTTTTTCTTGTGCTCTTCTTATCTTATTATGATCTATCACTAAGGATGTATCCTCTCGGCTGATGAGGCCTGCATCTATCCAAGCGGCAGTGGCAATCTCTGCAGTCTCTCGTAGCCCCGTATGGTGGCGAATACTGGCAAGGGCAATGTTTGAGATGTCTTTAGTATTGTATTTCATTCTCTTCGGCGAAGGTTCAGATGGCATTTCGGAGCTATCATCTGATGTTGCTTCTTTCTGTTCATCTGAAGAGCTTTCAAAGAAGTAAGAAACCTCTTGATAGAGCTCTTCATCTCTTTGGGTGGCTTCTTCACTCTTCTTTTTCTACCTTTCTTCCCTCTCTCGGATTTTCTCTTTTTTCTTGGCAATAACAATCTGTTTTTTGGTTTCTGAATAATCTGCCAAACCAATCTGCATACTTCCTTGGCTTCCTGCCTTTGTTCTCTGTGCCTTTATGAAAGCCAGCTCCAAAACAGGGATCTTCTTCTCACGAGGACAGCGACAATCAATGTGAGGGTGAGGTTCTCTTCCGCATGAGGGAGAACAATTGGCTTCAGAACACAACTCTATGGGACACTGGCAGTTAAAAATGTCAAGAAGAGTACCAAGTGTGTGCAGAAATTTATTTTTCTTTGCTAGTTTTCCTTTACCAAGTGATGTCTCAACTGCTTTGTGCCACAGCTTTGTTAATTTTAGCTCAATAGTTCTATTCTGATTGAGTACAGGTGGTTTGAATAACACATTAGCTTTTTTCCACTGATGCAGAAGAGGGGGAATCATGTCCCTTATGAGCTCTTTCTCTGTGTAGTTCCGTCTATCCTTTGTATTTTGTTCACGAAGGAGTAACCCTAGTCTCAGCATGTCTCGCACTGTTGGTAGTTCTGATACGAGAAACTCCTTGCCTGTACCGACTAACAGGCTCAAGTGGCATGACGACTGACCTCTTGTCTTCAATTTTGGCATCTTAGGAATATCTGAAAAGAAAGAAAAACATTTAAGTATTTTATATCAATTACGATGTTTCAAAGTTTAGTCATTCGATGTTTTAAAATTCAATAAAAAAATATTTCATGGGATTACAACATAATTAGACAGAAGAATAACTATGAAGTAGGTACAAGAGCAATAACAGCAAACCACCGTCTATGACATCTAAGAGGCAACTGAGGACTGAGAGTGAGGGACAGTTCTATTCATGTTGTGAATTGTACATTGTACAACAACTATATGACCTTGAAAACACTCCATATGCGATCAGTGGGATAATTCTGTGACAGATGAATAGTTAATCAATTTATGTCCTATTATTTAGTAAAAGAGTCAATTTCTGAAACTTTAAGGTAAAATTGATGTAGGTAAGGGTTATTTTATTTCATTTTGGTTGGCCAATTTCAAGTTTTGACATGAAAAGACTATTTTTACTACCAAAATTGATTTGAAAAAAGTTGACAAAATTGACTCATCCTACAGTGGGTGGTGTCACGCATCCATGATGAAGCGATGTCCGTTCCAAGCTGGGGAGCATTCAATCAATCTGTCAGCTCTGCGGATCCACCAGTAACGACCGCCGGGATGTTGCCAATCCTGCAGGCACCAGCAGATGACAATGACACCATGACCACCGTCATCAATCGCTTCATGGCCATTTCTGAGTATGTCAGCCAGAAGTACACCATCATCACTGCTGATCAGCAGTCTGGGCAAACTCGAAATTTGCCAACGTGGTCTTGCTCATGGGAGGCCTCCATATCTGTTTCAACTTTCTGAAAACCATTGGTCAACACATGGAAAGTGTGGGACTTGATATTGAAAAATTTATTATTTAGAATTTATTATTTAGCTTGAGAGAGATTATTTTTATTTAGGTGTAATATTAAGATTTAAGGTTAAGTTTACTTTAAATAGACACAGTAATTATAGAAATAATAATGGCCTATTTAGACACTGTCAACATAGCTACAGACTTTTTCACTGTAGGTTGCAGTGGTTTTCAGGTTAAAATTTGGTCAGCAGCCAGATTACTAACTATGGTGAAGCTAAATTCATTAAAATTAATTTAGACTTACCAAAAATGAAGTTGCCAGTTGAACGTTACCCTTTCTGTTTCTAACTAATCCATAAGTTTCATTTAGTTTCCAGGTTTGAATTTTATTTGTTAAGTTTTAAGTTATTATTTAACACACTGCTAGGTTATTTATTTGTAGGGGCTATTTCCCAGACCTAGGTTTTGCAGGTTAAGTTAGGCTAGGGCTGTATTGCCCTTAAGTTTTTGTTTTTAAAGGTTTAAGGTTTAAGGTTTTGAGGTTTTACTCAAGTTAAGTTAGGGCTATATTGCCTTTAAGTTTTAATAGGGGCTATAACAGCCATTTAATTATTGAGTTAGGGCAGTTGTAGCCCGGTTCGAGTTTCTTCTAGGTACCTAGTTTTTCTCTTACCTTAGTTATTTTCTTTAATTAACTTACTTATACCTAGTTCTGATAGGCCTCTATTTAGTTAAACAGGGTTTTTGTTTAATTGCAGTGGTTATTAAGGATAAGATTTAAAGGTTTGAGGTTTAAAGGTTGACTTTAAGTTGCCCGGTTAGTTGGGGAACCACGAGAATTTTATTTTACGAAAAAACTAGCCGCTTCATGCAGTCAAAATTTTCAAGAATGGACAAACCTCTTTTCTTTATCTCGGAAACTTTTTTTTTCTTCTTTTTGTTAATTAGGGAAACCCAACTTCACTAGTTGGTTAGAAACGAGGGTTGTTATTTTTATTCTATATTTATTTTGTTTATATTTTATTTGGAAATATATGCGGTTATTTCTAACCACTTTTTTTAACATTCCCCCCAAGGGGAAAAAATTTACCAGAATTATATTCTTGGGAAATTTTATTTATTTATTTTTTTGATGATGAAAATGACATGCTCTACAGAAAAGTTCCTTTTAGGTGAAATATGAAAATGAAAGCGTCTTTTCTGTAGAACGTTAGTCCTAAGTTATAGCTATTTACAATTATTTACAATTTTCAATTTGTGGTCTTCACAAAGATCCACTCTGTATTTTCCTTTGCAGTTCTTCCCGAAATCTAACTGCAGCTTGTCTTTGTGGTCGGGGTTGAGTAGCGGCAGTAGTAGTGTCAGGAGAATCTACAGTTCCTGATTCTGTGGAAGAATTTTCCAGTTCTTCCAGGTCAATATTCGGTTTATCAGTTATTTCCAGTGGGTATAACCGATATATGTGTCTTCTGGAGAGATGACCATTGGGTGTTTTTACAGTTACATGCCTGATTATGCCATCTTCATCTGGGTGTAATGTTTCAATTACAGCAATCTTCCAGAAGTATTTGGGATTCATAGAATTTTCATCTAAGAGACATAGTTCTCCTACTTTAGGTTCTTTACTTACTGGTTGTTTGTGTTGTTGGTATTCTTTTTCCCTCAAACTACTCAAATATTCGTATCGCCATCTTTTTTTATTTTTGAGATTGTTTAACTCCCTTATGAAAGTAATCCAGTATTTTCTTTCTTTGTCCTCTGTTGCTGTCATATAATCAGCATCCACCTGATCACCTTCATTAACAGCTTCTTGGGTATCATTAGTGGTTAAAAAGTTGAATTTGGTATTGTCATACCCAAAAAGCAACTTGAAAGGAGTTAGTAGATCAGAGGAGGGATCTTCATTTGAATTAACATAAGTGAGTGGTCTTGAATTAATTGTATTCATTATTTCAAGAACAATTGTTTTTAGTTCAGTTAAAGGGATTTTTCTTCCTTTTAGGAGGTATAGAGGGCTCTTTTGACTAAACCCACCATTCTTTCAGCTATTCCTAAGGTTCTGGGTGAATAGGCTGCTGTAAATTTCCACTGGATACCATGATCAGAGAGGTACTGAGACACAAGAACATTTTGGAACCAATGTTTAAGGTAATCTTCAGATCTTTTGAAGGTGGCTTGATTGTCTGAAATCAAAACCTTTGGAAGGGAGTAGTTTAAGGACAAATGGTAAAGTTCTCTTAAAAAGGTTTTAGCAGAAAGGTCAGTGCAGATGTGAAGGCTGGTGAATCTGGTGGCGCAGCAAGTAAACAATAATAAGTAGACTTTCATGAATTGGTTATTCTCATCCTGGACAGAAATTGGACCAGCATAGTCAAGGGCAGTTTTTTCAAAGGGTTTTTCATAGCTTAAACGTTCCGTTACTAATGGTCCAGTAGTAGGCACTTCATAAGCCATGGCAAAGTATTTTTGCAAAACAGACATTGTTTCAGAACCTTTTTAACTACTTGCCTTATTTTGGGGATCCAGAATTCCTGTCTGAGGAAATTGCATGTGGTAGCTAAGGTTGCATGACTGGCTTTTGCATGACATTCAGTTATGATTAACGTTGTTAAATGAGAATTTTCAGGCAGTAGTACAGGATACCTAGCAGAATAGTTAAGGTTGGTTGCATATTTATATCTCCCCATTGTTCTGACTAACCCTTCTTTGTCAATGAAGAGTTTTAGATTCTTTTGCAGCTTAGTTAGGTCCTCAACTTTTTCTCCTTTATTTAGTTTGTTGATTATTTCTTTTTCTTTTGAGAAATGTTGTTGCTGGACTAATTTTAGCCAGTAATTTGTGGCCTTAGTTTTGTAAGCTGTATGATTTTTCTCCAAAACAGCAATTTGTTCTTCCATTGTTAGGTTACATTTGGGGTTATATTCGTGAGTGCGGAAGTACTTTAAGTTTTCTATGAACCGTAGAACATAGGCAGTGATTCTGACCAGTTTTTTCCTGTTAGAGAATCTTTCCATGTTTAACAAGGGAGTTTTTTCATTTATTTCTTTACAAGTTGTTTGACACACATTTATTGTTGTCTGTAAGGTTTCTTGGTGGGGGTTAAAAATTAAGTTGGTTGGCCATTCAATTTCATTTCTCAAAAATGTGGGACCATGTTGGTAAAAGGGAAGAAGTTTTTGAAATTTCTTGAAAGATATTGGTCTGGTGAGTAGGTCTGCTGGGTTGTCTTCTCCTGCTACATGTCTGAATTCCAGGTGATGGTTTAAGTTTCTTGTTGCTTCCTG
Organism: Bathynomus jamesi; assembly: GCA_023014485.1. Lineage (NCBI taxonomy): Eukaryota > Metazoa > Arthropoda > Malacostraca > Isopoda > Cirolanidae > Bathynomus > Bathynomus jamesi. Next base: position 359,434 of record JAJOZX010002177.1, read on the forward strand.
AATGTCTTTCACTCTGTTTTTTACAAAGATGGATTTCATTTTTAGAGATTTTTGAGCAATCCAATTTAAAGCCACCTGTGAGTCTGTCCAAATTATTGTTTTGAAGAACTTTTGGTTTTCTGAGTTTTCTTCTAGGTAGGTTTCTTTAAGGTATTCTAGTACTTTGGTTCCTAGGCAGATTGCCATTAATTCCAAGTTACAAATGGTCCAATTTTTTGATTTGGGGTTGACTCTTGATTTAGCGTAAATTAGTTCGGATTTTCCATTTCCAACTAGATAGCAACTTACTGCATAACCTTCTTGGCTGGCATCACAAAAGATGTGAAGTTGAAGATTTTCCATGAGAGGTTTGGGATTTTCAAAAGTTTGTCTAGGAAAATTCAGAAATTCCACTTTGTTTATTTCTTTACATTCACGCAGCATTTCAAGTTCTAGATATTCATCCCACTCTTTTTTGGTAGCTACCACTTTCTGCATGAAGAGTTTTAATTTAAACACTAAGGGTGCAACAAATCCAATTGGATCAAACAATGATTGCACAGAACTTAGTATTTCTCTTTTAGTTTTGGCTTCTGAGTTCAAGTTTACAGTTTTTAGATGGAGTGTATCAGCATTTGTGTTCCAACCATATCCTAATAGTTTTACATTTTCTTTATCTTCTGAGGAGGCTATGTCATGTTTTTCAAATAGTCCTTGAAGTTCTGAGTGATTGGAGGCCCATTCATATAGCTTCAACTTATATTTAATTAAGGTGTTTACACTATAATTGTAAAGGTCTTTGAGTTCTGAGAGATTGTTGGCATTAATTAAAGCATTGTCCATGTAAAAGCGGTTAGCTAGGTAGTCTGCCACTTGGTTTTGTTGTTCATTAAAAATGTGTTGGAGAGATTGTTGTAGTAAAAATGGACTGCTTTTGTTGCCAAAGGTAACTCTTTTATATTTATAGCAGATCAGGTTGTCGTCATTTGGAGCCAATTGGGTATCTTTTAACCACAGAATTTTGTGGGCATTGCAGTCAAATTCTGTTTGATATTTAAGTTGTAAATATGCTTTTTGAATGTCTCCAATCATCAAATATTTACCATGCCTTAATTTAATGCACAATTTTGCTAAATGAGGTAGGAGTGAAGGGCAGTCCTCAGTAGCATCATTTACTGTTATTTCTTCTGGTTTGCTTTTACCCGAGGGATCTACTACAATCCTAACTTTAGTTGTTTGTACTCCAGGGCGAACTACTGGAAAATGAGGTAAAAAATTTCCTGCTTGTTTTAAGTTTCTGTTAGGGCTACTTCTTCTATTATTCCTTCCTGGAATTGTTGTTCAAGGATGTCTGAATAAGGTTGCATTAAGTTATCTTTTTTTAATTTTTTGCAAGTGGACTTTAACCTGCTAATAGCATAGTTAAAGTTTGGTGAAATTTTATCTTTTTGGTCATTCCATGGTACCTTAACAGACAATCTTTCATCTTCTATTTTAACTTCCTTTTCGAAGTTTGCAATCAGATCTTTTTCTTTGTTTGAAAATGGTTCATCCCCAGAAATACCCAAGTTTTCTAGTTTGCTAAATTGTGCAATCTGGTGTTCAATTTTTTCTAGATCTTCATTAGAAGTTGTACTAGTAAGTAGCGGGTTGGTAATACAGAAGCTGATCTGATCTCTTATTGGTTCTTTTTCTTTTTCAGGGTAGTAATCTGAAGGGAAACCCAATAAAAGTATTCCATAGGGAGATTTATAACAAGAGGCAGTATGAATCTGATGAGTGCTGAGGGCAAAAAGTTTGTGGGTTGCAGCCCCAAAAATTAACATGAAGTCGCCACTTCATCAGCTTCAAAGTGATCTGCAAGCTGATAATTTAAGGATTTTAAATAAGTTTGAAGTTTCAGTAATCCCGGAACTTCATATTTAATATTAATATCATCAATTATGATGGCTTCTATTTCTTGGTAGTTTCCAGGGTTTCTAGAATCCTCCAATTTAATTATAGCTACTTCATAATTTGGTTGTTTCTTGTTGGCTATAAATCCTGTTATGGTTATGGATTCCTCGTAGTGTTTAGTTGGAAGATTTAATTTTTTCACAAGTTCCTTGGTAATGTAGCTGGCTTGACTACAATTATCCAAAAGTGCTCTGCATTTAATTGATTTTTCTGAGTTTCTTATTCTCATCTGCATGGAAGGAATTAATGCTACTTCTTGATCAGTGTTTTTTAAACTTAATAAGTTAGTAACTTGTTTCCCTTGTTTTGAGTTTTCTTTTTGGGTAGCTACTTCCGTACTGGTTTTGGTTTTCTTATCTTCCTCTGGTTTTTTTTTTTTTTTTTGTTTTTCCTTTTTGTTTGGTACAAAGGAAGGATAAATGGTTAGAAAACCTACAAAATGAACAGGGTTGGAAAGAAATGGGGCATTCTTTGGCTTGGTGTTTAGATGAGGTACATTTAGTACAATAATTTAATTTAGCAAGTTTTTTCAGTTTATCCCAACTTTCAGGGAAAGAATCACATTTTGAGATTCTGTGAGAGTTTTTCTTACACAATTTGCAGTAAAGTTCTCTCTGGTCAGTATGTTGAGCTCTTCTTGAGGATTGTCTTTGGGTAGAAACTGCCAGAGCAGCTGTAGTTTGGCCAGAATACCATGGTTTTCTGGCTGGTTCTGGAGAGAAGTTGCTTTTTTGTTTAGGTATCAAGGTAGTTAACTCACTTTGTTCCAGATCAAAATTAACATTAGCTAAGGTTTTGGTAGCTTCCGCAATTGCTTCTTTAAACTTATCAAAGTGGTCATAGAGTTTAAAACCACAAGTTCTTAAAAATTCCTGAGTTTCTTGACTTAGTTTATTATAATATACATACAAGACTATCTTCTAATTCTAATTTTTGAGTTTGCATTAAATTTATGGTAGAGTGCATATCTGTTTGAAAGTCATGAAGTGATTTAAAATTTTTGGTTATTATGGATTTGGTTAAAAGTGATTTTATTATGGAGAATTTAATTTGGCCTGGTGTTGCATAACAGCCCTCCAACTGCTGCCATGCTTCTTCATAAGATGTTTTACTTTCTTGCATGCAGTTTATTTGAATGGCAGGGTTTCCACTCAAATGTTGTTTTAGGTAGGCAAATTTCTCTTCTTCGGAAAGACCTATGTTATCATAAATGTTTCTGAATGAGGTCTTAAAGTTTTGAAATTTAGAGGGATTTCCATCAAATGGTAATATTTGGAGCTCAGGAATTTTAGTACTTATTCTTGGTTTAGGTTTGGCTTCGGCATTATTTTCTTTTTTAGTTGTTAATGCTTGTATCATTTGATCTATTTCAATGTGGTAATAACGATTTTTTTCATCTAGTTTTTCTTGTTTAGCCTCTGAGAAGCCTTCGGAACAAACATACATTTTAAGGATTTCATCATCTAAATTTTGTAACTTGTCCAGTTGTGAGGACAAAAGCTGAGCATATAAATTTTTTTGTTCCTCAGTCCAATCATCCAATCTCTCTTTGATTGTAGCTAAAAGTTTAGTAGCTGAGGTTCTGATTGCTCCCCTCCTTTTTACCAATTTACTAGTTTCAAGTGCTTCCACATCACTTCCCAACCATGTCTCCATACTTTTTCCTGGAGTGGCTTCAGTTTCATTATCCATTTTTTAGGTTTAATATTATAAATGATATTATCAATGATATTTATAATTAAATTTTCAGATTATGTAAAAAATTTAATTCACTGGATTTAAAACTATTGTATCAGAAATAAAACAAAAAAGGGTAACTAACTTCTCGACTGCCCACCCGGGGGCGCCATACTGAAAAATTTATTATTTAGAATTTATTATTTAGCTTAAGAGAGATTATTTTTATTTAGGTGTAATATTAAGATTTAAGGTTAAGTTTACTTTAAATAGACACAGTAATTATAGAAATAATAATGGCCTATTTAGACACTGTCAACATAGCTACAGACTTTTTCACTGTAGGTTGCAGTGGTTTTCAGGTTAAAATTTGGTCAGCAGCCAGATTACTAACTATGGTGAAGCTAAATTCATTAAAATTAATTTAGACTTACCAAAAATGAAGTTGCCAGTTGAACGTTACCCTTTCTGTTTCTAACTAATCCATAAGTTTCATTTAGTTTCCAGGTTTGAATTTTATTTGTTAAGTTTTAAGTTATTATTTAACACACTGCTAGGTTATTTAGTTGTAGGGGCTATTTCCCAGACCTAGGTTTTGCAGGTTAAGTTAGGCTAGGGCAGTATTGCCCTTAAGTTTTTGTTTTTAAAGGTTTAAGGTTTAAGGTTTTGAGGGTTTTACTAAAGTTAAGTTAGGGCTATATTGCCTTTAAGTTTTAATAGGGGCTATACACTGTAGGCCTGTTCAAAAATCAACTTTTTCTTATTTTCATAGGTTTCTGTACATTTTCCCATGCTTTTTGACCTGAAAAAGCCGAAAATCACAACTATTTTGACCTAGGATGTTGGGAAGCATTGCCGCATGGAGCTTTAAATTTTCTGCCTTGAAATCGGCCAAAGCGCCAATTCCGGGGTCCCTTGAATTATGTTTTGCACTTTAACTTTTGATCTAAACAAGATAGAACAACAAATTAGGTATCAAATGAAAGAGCATAAAATTAAATAATAATAATAATAATAATGATAATAATAATAATAATAAATAAATAATAATTAATAATAATAATAATAATAATAATAATTATCTATCATTTTTCAGGAAACAACAGAAACTCAATCAGAATCTAGAAAACTATCTACAAGTTACAACTTCACAATGGCATTAAGCAAGGAGCTGAGGGAGCTCCGTGGGCGCACAGTTGATATCTCAGAACCTCCACGTACTGTCCACAGGCAGGTGTCAACTGGGCCATCTACCAGATCTCTCACTGAAACTTTCCTGGTTGGATACCCTTCAGCTTTTATCAGTGGTTCCCAGCTTCCCACCAACAGACAGGCGTTCCAGTATTTCCTTAATCTTCAGAATTTACCGGAAAATGCAGGGAGGCCCATGGTTCAAGACCTTGCATATGAAACAGTTGAATCTATCATCCCATTCTGGCAGATGGCTAGGATCAAGACAATGACCAAGTACAACGCAATGAAGCTCTTCATGAAACTACATGAGAAACATCGTGCTCTGGTGAAAAGCAAAGGAAGAGCAAGTAGCCCTGGAGGAAAAAGAGGAGCATTTGTGCTGGAATTAGACAGCCTGTTCGATATAGGAGCTCCAGATGCAATCCAGGAAATACAGAACAACAGACTGTTATCCAGAGAGAAGAAAGATGAGGATATCAGGTTCTACGAAGACCAAAAGACTGAGAGGAAAGGTCATATGTCTGGTCATGACAAGATTTTTGAGACAAGATCCCTGCAGCAAGCAGCGAGGAATGAAAGACTGCAGCATAGACAAGAACAAGGTAAAACTAATTACTTTGAACGTTACGAAAAGTTTTAAGTTTTACTCCATTGCGATATTTAGCATGTACTTAACAATTACTGTCTTAACATGTTGTACTATTTTACAGCTGCAGCAGAACAAGAGGCAGTTGTTCATGTGGATGACATTACCTGGGGTGACTCAACTGACAACGACGCTAACACAGAGGACATGGATTACCATCAGCCTCGTCCTGGATGTTCTCACCATCAAGACACTGTGACTAGTGTGACTTTGACGTTTCCAAGGAAGGTCATGGAATGTGATGTCATCTGCAATACAGCTGATCGTCTTGGTTTATCAGACAATCAAGTTACTGCCATGGTTTCTGCCACCTTGAAAGCTGGAGGGGCTGATCTGGATAACTTCGTCATCTCAACCTCAACAACACGTCGCAACAGAATGCTGTCCAGGTATAATATCAGCCAGAGTCACATGTCCAAGTTTTGTGAAAACCACCCACAGTACGCTGCCTTACACTGGATGGAAAGTTGCTCAAAGATGTCTTGGGCAGTGAACCTGGAAGTACCTCAGAGACTTTAGCTGTGCTAGTGTCTGGTCCCCTTCATACACTGAAGGAAAGTTATTGGGAGTACCTGTCATCGACAATTCTTCTGGCACAGCTCAGGCTGAGGCTTCAATGGATTTACTGGAGACATGGGAACTTACGGATAATGTTACTGCCCTTGTTTTTGACACTACATCCAGTAACAGTGGAGTTCACAGAGGAGCTGCCAAACTGCTAGAGAAAATGCTGAACAAAAAGGTGTTTTATCTGCCCTGTCGACATCACATCCTGGAAATCCTAGTAGGAGCAGTTTGGGGGAAGCTGTTTGGGAAGGTGAAGGGGCCAGATAATCCCTGGTTTGAGCATCTGAAGGATGTTTGGACGGACTTGTCCAAGGAAAACCCAAAGATGCTGGCTATCAACAGCAAATGGCTGAAGGAAAAAAGAAGAACAGTGAAGCAATACTCCAAGACATTCTAACAGCAGAAAGGCTTCCAAGAGCCGACTACAGGGAAATGGCTGAAACTGACAGTCATTGTTCTTGGAGGAACGCCTCCTCGAGGTATTCACTGGAGTCGACCAGGCGCCATTCATCAGGCCAGATGGATGGCCAGAAACCTGTACTCCATGAAAATGCTGATGTTTGCAGATCAACTTGAGTACGACGAAGACACTGTATCAAAGCTGGAAGACTCAACACCTTCCTTGCGCTGTTCTACACTCCTGTATGGATGATGTCAATGTCTGCTGCAGATGCTCCCGTGAATGATCTAAGTCTAATCCAGGACATGTTGAAGTACAAGAAAACTGACCCAGAGCTTGCTGATGCAGTACTTAATAAGATGGAAAACCACAAATGGTACCTGACGCAGGAAGTCGTGCCATTTGCCCTGTTCAGCAGTAGATTGAGTGACACATTGAAGCACGACATTGCTGCCCAGTTCATGCCACTGAGAAGCCAGACAGCTTCAGAACAGGAAAGCCTGTATTCCAGAGAGTCACAGCTAAGACCACCCTGGTTGATCTCATTGGCCCAGAATCACATTTCCTGCTGGACACACTGAACATTGGATCCGAGTGGCTTCTGGAGCCTGTCACGTCTTGGTCACAGAATGAGGACTACAGAAAAGCGTTGGACTATGTTAAGAATCTGAAAGCGGTGAATGACATTGCTGAACGTGGTGTCAAGATGATGAGCGACTTGCAAATGTCATAACAACAGATGCCAAGCAAAGGGACTATCTCCTTCAAGCTGTGGAGTTCAACAGACGCCGCTTTGACAGCTTCAAGAAACAAACTCTCAACAACTGACTGTGTAAATGTCATTATGAAATTAATCATCATGTAATGCTTTCACTTCTTGATCGATTAGACTTGTGACAAAATGTTAATCTCAAATTTGTGTCATGAATAAGGCGCCTTGTCTGCCTTGAGTGTGAGAAAACGAATTTTGTGATATTTCTGAAATCTTTGTATGTACCAATGTGCCATTTCTTGTTCCAAGACTATCATAATTGTATAAGTTAGAAAGAGGATTAAAAACACTTTAATTTGGTGCCTATTTTGTTGCTCTATCTTGTTTAGATAAAAAGTTATAGTGCAAAACATGATTCAAGGGACCCCGGAACTGGTGCTTTTGGCCGATTTCAAGGCAGAAAACTTAAAGCTCCATGCGGCAATGCTTCCCAACAACCTAGGTCAAAATGGTTGTGATTTTCGGCCTTTTCAGGTCAAAAAGCATGGGAAAAAGTACAGAAACCTATGAAAATAAGAAAAAGTTGATTTTTGAACAGTGCTACTATAACAGCCATTTAATTATTGAGTTAGGGCAGTTGTAGCCCGGTTCGAGTTTCTTCTAGGTACCTAGTTTTTCTCTTACCTTAGTTATTTTCTTTAATTAACTTACTTATACCTAGTTCTCATAGGCCTCTATTTAGTTAAACAGGGTTTTTGTTTAATTGCAGTGGTTATTAAGGATAAGATTTAAAGGTTTTGAGGTTTAAAGTTTGACTTTAAGTTGCCCGATTAGTTGGGGAACCACGAGAATTTTATTTTACGAAAAAACTAGCCTGCTTCATGCAGTCAAAAAATTTCAAGAATGGACAAAGCTCTCTTTTTCTTTATCTCGGAAACTTTTTTTCTTTCTTCTTTTTGTTAATTAGGGAAACCCAACTTCACTAGTTGGTTAGAAACGAGGGTTGTTATTTTTATTCTATATTTATTTTGTTTATATTTTATTTGGAAATATATGTGGTTATTTCTAACCACTTTTTTTAACACTTGATGACTTATGGACAGAGGCAGGTGTGTACGCAGCTAACACCACTGAGACAATGCTGGACGGCAAGGCCTACCACCGAGCTGTAAGAGTTCACCAGCTGACGTATGAGGCACTGTGGCGCATCAAGTGACAGATGTTTGAGTCATGGCTGGCTGCAACTGGCAACGGAGATGAGAACGTCAAACAGCTTGCCCTCAATGTTGCTTCGCTTTTCAAAGACTGAGCTGATATACATGAGATGCGCGATGCTGTTGACAACTTCTCAGACGTTTTGGCAGATGAGAAATTCCACAGTCTCATGGAGGAATTCAATGACCAGCACTCTGAAAATCCCAACTTCATGCTGTGGTCATCCTACATGGAAATGGTAGAGATCCTACTGGCCTTCATCAGAGCTCAGAGAGATGGCATGTGGAGTCTCCACATAGAAGCCTTTGCTGCAATGCTGCCTTGGCTAACTATCTATGACCACACAAACTATGCACGTTGGGGGCCGGTCTACTTGGCATATGAGAGGTCTTGAGAAGTCAGCACCAGAAGTTCATGCAGAGTTCTGTAATGGGAACTTTGTCGTCAAGAGGACGGCGAAGCGCTTCAACCAAGTTCCAGCTGATCAGGCAACCGAATGGATAAATCGTACATGCAAGATGCACAATGGTATCATCGGCATCACAAAGAATGACCAAGCAAGAGACAGGTTCTGCATCACATGGTCAGAGCGTTACGCATCTCTCAAGACACAAGATGCCTCTTCAATCTTCAAGATGATGATGGGGAAGCCACCTTCACTCGGGTTGACAGTCTGCCTTCTCGCACTAGGCGTGACGCTCATGATGTCATGAAGCTAGTTCAGCAGTTGAAGCAGTTTGACGTCTTCAGAGTTCACATGAGTGAAGCAGGAGATACAGATGCCGCCACTAACATCCCACTTGTTTCACTGTCAACCAAAGACACTGCACTCACAGATGTTGTGGAGAACCTGCTGACAGCTCAGGATTAAGGAAAGCAGCATGTAATCGACTTCATGAAGGAGAGACTGATTGAACAGATAGTAGGCTTCCATGAAACGATGAAGAAACATCGGTCGAAAACCTTCGCTGATGTGTACAAAGCTACAGTTTCCACCAAGCAGAACATGCAGAAGACCATCAAAGCTAACAGAAAGCTACAGCGGCTCCTGAATGCTGCGACCGCAGGTCGCATGGTGGAGATGGTCAACGTCTTGAAGCATGAATTGTCCTCAGTCCCATTTAGTCTGACGAAGGCAGGAGGAGAGATGAATTCGACATCGAAGTCTGAGCTAATGAACATCCTGATGGCTCAGCAGACCATAAGCTCAGAGGTTCCAACCTCTGATCTGAAGACCTGTGTGATGATAGATGGCCATGCACTCATCCAAACTCTTGGCAAGCCTGGCGGCTGTCGGACATTCGGCGACTATGCTGAAGTGTTCTTCAAGGCCGTGACGAGTTATTTCAATGAACACACAACAAGAGTTGATGTCATCTTTGATCGGTACGCAGGGGAAGGATCGATCAAAGCAGTTACCAGGACAAAGCGTACAAGCAAGAAGAAACCGATTCGGAAAGTCATTGATGGCCCACAAGTTCCATTGCCTGAAGTGTGGAAAAACTTCATGGCCCTGGATACAAACAAGGCTGACCTAGCCTTGTTTCTGTCTAACGTCATCACTGAGAAGGGCAGAGATCTTCAAGAAATATATCAACTGGTGACAGGGGGTAGCTTCTCTGAAGCCACTGAAGTACGGTCAATCAGGCGACATGACGTTCCACTGCATAGCAACCACAAAGAGGCGGACACCAGGCTCATCCTTCACTCATGTGATGCAGCGTCCCAGGGCTATGAACGAATACTGGTAGTGTGCAGAGATAGCGATGCAATGGTGCTGCTGATTCATTTCGTTTGCACCAAGGTCGCTGAAGTGTGGATGTTGTGCAGAACGGCCAAGAACCGAAAATGGTACCCCGTGCACGATGTATTCAAGAGTTTGTCGCTCCCAGTCAGGGACAACCTGGTCAGCTTCCACGCTTTGACCGGGTGTGACACAGTCTCGTCCTTCAGTGGTCATGGAAAAAAGAAGTATTGGAAGGTGTTCAGTGACCAGCCACTCCTGCTGCATGCCACTGGTCGAGATGGGGATATCGCAGATGTTGAGAAGTTTGTGTGCCATTTGTATGGTACCCCGGAACAACACACAGTTGATGACGCCAGAGTTCACCTTTTTGGGAAGGCCAAGAAGACTCTGGAAATGCTCCCACCGACAAAGGATGCTAGGCCTGTTCAAAAATCACCTTTTTCTTATTTTCATAGGTTTCTGTACATTTTCCCATGCTTTTTGACCTGAAAAAGCCGAAAATCACAACTATTTTGACCTAGGATGTTGGGAAGCATTGCCGCATGGAGCTTTAAATTTTCTGCCTTGAAATCGGCCAAAGCGCCAATTCCGGGGTCCATTGAATTATGTTTTGCACTTTAACTTTTGATCTAAACAAGATAGAGCAACAAATTAGGTATCAAATGAAAGAGCATAAAATTAATAAATAATAATAATAATAATAAATAATAAATAAATAATAATTAATAATAATAATAATAATAATTATCTATCATTTTTCAGGAAACAACAGAAACTCAATCAGAATCTAGAAAACCATCTACAAGTTACAACTTCACAATGGCATTAAGCAAGGAGCTGAGGGAGCTCCGTGGGCGCACAGTTGATATCTCAGAACCTCCACGTACTGTCCACAGGCAGGTGTCAACTGGGCCATCTACCAGATCTCTCACTGAAACTTTCCTGGTTGGATACCCTTCAGCTTTTATCAGTGGTTCCCAGCTTCCCACCAACAGACAGGCGTTCCAGTATTTCCTTAATCTTCAGAATTTACCGGAAAATGCAGGGAGGCCCATGGTTCAAGACCTTGCATATGAAACAGTTGAATCTATCATCCCATTCTGGCAGATGGCTAGGATCAAGACAATGGCCAAGTACAACGCAATGAAGCTCTTCATAAAACTACATGAGAAACATCGTGCTCTGGTGAAAAGCAAAGGAAAAGCAAGTAACCCTGGAGGAAAAAGAGGAGCATTTGTGCTGGAATTAGACAGCCTGTTCGATATAGGAGCTCCAGATGCAATCCAGGAAATACAGAACAACAGACTGTTATCCAGAGAGAAGAAAGATGAGGATATCAGGTTCTACGAAGACCAAAAGACTGAGAGGAAAGGTCATATGTCTGGTCATGACAAGATTTTTGAGACAAGATCCCTGCAGCAAGCAGCGAGGAATGAAAGACTGCAGCATAGACAAAAACAAGGTAAAACTAATTACTTTGAACGTTACAAAAAATTTTAAGTTTTACTCCATTGCGATGTTTAGCATGTACTTAACAATTACTGTCTTAACATGTTGTACTATTTTACAGCTGCAGCAGAACAAGAGGCAGTTGTTCATGTGGATGACATTACCTGGGGTGACTCAACTGACAACGACGCTAACACAGAGGAAATGGATTACCATCGGCCTCGTCCTGGATGTTCTCACCATCAAGACACTGTGACTAGTGTGACTTTGACGTTTCCAAGGAAGGTCATGGAATGTGATGTCATCTGCAATACAGCTGATCGTCTTGGTTTATTAGACAATCAAGTTACTGCCATGGTTTCTGCCACCTTGAAAGCTGGAGGGGCTGATCTGGATAACTTCGTCATCTCAACCTCAACAACACGTCGCAACAGAATGCTGTCCAGGTATAATATCAGCCAGAGTCACATGTCCAAGTTTTGTGAAAACCCCCCACAGTACGCTGCCTTACACTGGGATGGAAAGTTGCTCAAAGATGTCTTGGGCAGTGAACCTGGAAGTACCTCAGAGACTTTAGCTGTGCTAGTGTCTGGTCCACCTTCATACACTGAAGGAAAGTTATTGGGAGTACCTGTCATCGACAATTCTTCTGGCACAGCTCAGGCTGAGGCTTCAATGGATTTACTGGAGACATGGGGACTTACGGATAATGTTACTGCCCTTGTTTTTGACACTACATCCAGTAACAGTGGAGTTCACAGAGGAGCTGCCAAACTGCTAGAGAAAATGCTGAACAAAAAGGTGTTTTATCTGGCCTGTCGACATCACATCCTGGAAATCCTAGTAGGAGCAGTTTGGGAGAAGCTGTTTGGGAAGGTGAAGGGGCCAGATAATCCCTGGTTTGAGCATCTGAAGGATGTTTGGACGGACTTGTCCAAGGAAAACCCAAAGATGCTGGCTATCAACAGCAAATGGCTGAAGGAAAAGAAGAAGAACAGTGAAGCAATACTCCAAGACATTCTAACAGCAGAAAGGCTTCCAAGAGCCGACTACAGGGAAATGGCTGAACTGACAGTCATTGTTCTTGGAGGAACGCCTCCTCGAGGTATTCACTGGAGTCGACCAGGCGCCATTCATCAGGCCAGATGGATGGCCAGAAACCTGTACTCCATGAAAATGCTGATGTTTGCAGATCAACTTGAGTACGACGAAGACACTGTATCAAAGCTGGAAAGACTCAACACCTTCCTTGCGCTGTTCTACACTCCTGTATGGATGATGTCAATGTCTGCTGCAGATGCTCCCGTGAATGATCTAAGTCTAATCCAGGACATGTTGAAGTACAAGAAAACTGACCCAGAGCTTGCTGATGCAGTACTTAATAAGATGGAAAACCACAAATGGTACCTGACGCAGGAAGTCGTGCCATTTGCCCTGTTCAGCAGTAGATTGAGTGATACATTGAAGCACGACATTGCTGCCCAGTTACATGCCACTGAGAAGCCAGACAGCTTCAGAACAGGAAAGCCTCTATTCCAGAGAGTCACAGCTAAGACCACCCTGGTTGATCTCATTGGCCCAGAATCACATTTCCTGCTGGACACACTGAACATTGGATCCGAGTGGCTTCTGGAACCTGTCACGTCTTGGCCACAGAATGAGGACTACAGAAAAGCGTTGGACTATGTTAAGAATCTGAAAGCGGTGAATGACATTGCTGAACGTGGTGTCAAGATGATGAGCGACTTTGCAAATGTCATAACAACAGATGCCAAGCAAAGGGACTATCTCCTTCAAGCTGTGGAGTTCAACAGACGCCGCTTTGACAGCTTCAAGAAACAAACTCTCAACAACTGACTGTGTAAATGTCATTATGAAATTAATCATCATGTAATGCTTTCACTTCTTGATCGATTAGACTTGTGACAAAATGTTAATCTCAAATTTGTGTCATGAATAAGGCGCCTTGTCTGCCTTGAGTGTGAGAAAACGAATTTTGTGATATTTCTGAAATCTTTGTATGTACCAATGTGCCATTTCTTGTTCCAAGACTATCATAATTGTATAAGTTAGAAAGAGGATTAAAAACACTTTAATTTGGTGCCTATTTTGTTGCTCTATCTTGTTTAGATAAAAAGTTATAGTGCAAAACATGATTCAAGGGACCCCGGAACTGGTGCTTTTGGCCGATTTCAAGGCAGAAAACTTAAAGCTCCATGCGGCAATGCTTCCCAACAACCTAGGTCAAAATGGTTGTGATTTTCGGCCTTTTCAGGTCAAAAAGCATGGGAAAAAGTACAGAAACCTCTGAAAATAAGAAAAAGTTGATTTTTGAACAGGGCTAAAAGGATGCCTTGGAGTTCCACGCCAAGCGGGCAAACTATCAGGCCAAAATATTGCTCCAGGCTGACAAAAAGCACGTAGATGTTGAAGATCCGGTGGACATTTCAGCCTGGAAGTTGGAAGATGGGAGCCTCCTACCAGTGTGGACAAGACTTCCTCCAATCCCTGAAGCCTGCCTGGAACTTGTTGCTTGTGGTTGCAAGAAAAAGTGCAAGATAGCTAGATGCAACTGCTTCAGGAAAAGGATGAAGTGTACGACAGCTTGTGGTTGTGACGACAGCGGTTGCTGTAACCCAGCTGGACAGTAGATCTATGTCTCTCTTCCGGGCTGAAATCGAGAGAAGCTGCTGTAAGGAAATAATAACTCTGTTCTTAAGTGATTGCAATCCACACAATTGTGACCGTCAGTGCAGCATTTCGGTGTTGTTCATCAAGAAACGTGAACTTGTAAATGTTACTAGTGTGTAAACTGTATAGTTATGGGGCTATATTTACTGCTTTGTGATTTAGTTGTAATAATTCTGTTACTGGGAGTACTTAATTCATGCCATCAAACTTATTAGGCACTAATCATGTTAAAATAAATTGTTTTGACAAACATACTTGCTCAATGTTTTTTTTCACCAATTAAAATAAAAACTCACAAATTTTTAGCACAATTTCGGTCGTGATTAACTTGAATTTGACCTTGAGTTGGTAATTCGGATGGAATAAGCGTGTCATCATACTTCTTTATCACTAAGTGTGGCAAAATGAAACATTTGGTCAAACCAATTGGCTCAGAATATTTTTTTAAATTAAAATTAGAAAATATAATTTTTTGCACAGTTTGACCTCGAAAATGACCTTCAAAGCCAAAAGCGAGAGTGGCATCCACTTGGATTTTATTCCTCACCCACAGGTACATTGATTTAGCATGGGTGCCAGCTATTAACAAAAAACGCCGTTCAAAGTCGAATTTTTAATTTTGGCCGGTCCACTAATAGGAGACAGAAGGGGATGACTTCTTTTCACGAATTGTGACTGGGGATGAGACTTGGGTACACCACTTTGAACCTGAAACGAAACGCCAATCCTTGGAGTGGCATCACGCAGACTCTCCACGCAAGAAAAATTTCAAAATGGCTCCCTCTGCACGAAAGGTTATGGCCACCATCTTCTGGGATATGAAAGGAGTGATTCTGGTAGACATTATGAAGAAAGGACAAACAATCAACTCAAGAGGCATATATTGCTACCCTACAGAGACTCCAGAGACGTATAAAGCCAGTTCGACCGGAGAGAAAACTGGAAGACGTTCTTCTTGCACGATAACGCAAGACCACACAACAGTTTACAAACAAGAGAGGCCATCACAAAAATGCGCTTCACTGTGTTACCCCACCCTCCATACAGACAGGATGTGGCACCTTCAGACTTCCATTTGTTTGGGCCAATGAAGGATGCTATTCGTGGAAGAAAGTTTCAGAGTGACGATGAGGTTGTTGAGGAGGTTAAGAGGTGGCTCCAGCGAAACCCAGCGGACTTTTACCAGCAAGGAATAAAGGCCCTCGTTTCGAGGTGGAGGAAAGCCGTAGATTTGGCATCCTCGGTCATTATTACCCCAAAGTCGACCGCTTTCGTGCTTCTCTGAATTTCCTGTCTATCTGGAGCATAACATGCAATCTGTTTAATTTCCTCATCTCTATCATATCTCAAAAGCTGAAAGTTCTCGGTGTTAAATGTCATATTGTTGTCTTTTGACCATTTGTATATTTTGTTTGTGTCCCTCTGCAAGGCCTCCACTTCATTTGCATCGCTGATTTTTCTACTGATCTTTGTATCGTCCGCAAATGATGTTACTATACTGTTGCTGTTAACTCCACTGTATATGTGTGTTAGCTGTTAACTCCACTGTCTATGTCTGTTGGCTGTTAACTCCACTGTCTATGTCTGTTAGCATGATAATGAACAGGAGTGGGGCCAGCACTGTACCTTGTGGTAGTGAACTGCGTACTTCTGATTGTGATGATGATACACCTTGAATTGTGACGACCTGTAGTCGTTCTCTGAGGAAGTTGTAGGTCCATTTTCTCACTTTGCCTGTTATTCCCATGTTTCTTTTTATGTGCTATTATACCATGATCGCACTTGTCGAACGCTTTAGCAAAATCCGTGTATACATCATAGTTTTCATTGCCTTCAAGTGCATCTAGGATATTGTTATAATGCTCTATAAGTTGTGATAGGCATGATCTTCCCGATTGGAATCCGTGCTGATTTTCGTTGAATTTTTCCAGGGTCTCCAAGAAGTCATAAATTTTCTCTCTGTTAGAAAATCTAGAAGAGGAAGAACCATTGTTGTCCCAAGGCGATATGATGACTAAGCTGATGGATGCAGCATTGCTTGTATATATTAAGTTAAGGTGTATATATATCCATCTCATAATTGTAAGGTTAGTGAAAAATTCACTTAATTTAGAGCTAGCATTTTTGGGCTCTTGTGGTATCATTGTTTGGGCACTCTGGTGGCATCATTTTGGGGCGCTGCGCGTCCTTTCTACTCGTTTGTGGAATGCCGTACTTACAGGGTGTGGTCTTATAGAGAGCTCTCTGCAATTCAGTTTGGTTGTTTAGATACAAGATTGTTGCATCGTGCAATAGTCCAGGTTGTGTTGTTGTTGCAAGGTTGAGAAAGACCATAAATAGTGCCCCTTTTGTTTTTATCTTAAATTCATGCAACTGAGGCCTAAGGTAGGCCCACATCGAGTCAGCAACCCTGAGGTAGGACCTAATAGGACCTCAAGTCCGTAAGTTTTTAATTTTAGCTTAACTTGGGCTGTAGGTTGAACTGGCCCTTTAGAACTTGGCCGTTCACAGCTCAGCTGGGATTTTGAACCCAACAAATAAATAAATAACACTCTCTGACTATTCTTTCAAATATTTTGGTGAGATGGGATGTCAATGACACTGGTCTCTAGCTCTTTGCTTGAGATCTATCACCGCCTTTATATATAGGGACAATGTTTGCTCTTTTCAAGATGCTCAGTATTTCCCCAGTGTCTAGGGATCGTCTCCATAGCCAGTGTAAGGGTGTAGTAATTTCATTTTTACAGTTTTTAATTACTAGTGTGTTCCATTTGTCCGAACCTGCAGCTAAATGTGATTTAATTTGTCCTATAGCTCTTGCTACATCATCTGGAGTAAAATCAAAATCTGTTATACATTCTCCTTGCAATTTCTCTTCGAAGAATGCATCTATGTCAGGTATCGCTTTGTCACTTTTTGGGGTACTGAAGTCCGATTCATAGTGGGCTCTCAATGTTTCAGATATTTCTTTTAGATCGTCTGTTAATTCATTATTTCCTTTCCTTAACCCTTTCACTCACTGGGTAGACAATTGTGTAGCTGAAAAATAAACCATATTGATTCTTATATAACCACACATAAAGGCAAATTTCTTTTTTACCCTATGTCATAATTCGTGAGCGAAAGGGTTAAGGGCCCGATAGTAGCGCGCGTTTTTGTTTTCCTTTTCGCATAGCTATATAAGTATTTTGGATTTTCCTTTATGGCTTCTACTGCCTTTTCCTCTTCCCTCTCTGTATGGCCCTTTATCAGAGTTTGTATTTCCCAATTGATACTCTCCAGTTTTTCTTGTATTACTTTCCTGGCATTGTTGTCTCCGCAATTAGCTAACTTCGTCGCTACTCTCTTTCTTTTGCGGAATATTCTTCTCTTTTGCCTCTCTAGCCAGTTCCTCTTTTCTTTTGGCTGTGCTTTCGGAGCATATTTTTCTAAAATTCTCAACGTCTTTTCTTCCAGTGTTGCTAGCATTTCCTCAGTTGTTTTATTCTCTAAAACTGTTCTCCACTCTATTTGGGCCATGTGTGATCTTATTTCTTCCCAATTTATGGTCTTGGAGTTTAGGTTAAAAGCCCCAAATTTGCTTCTTCCTTCCGTATGTGTATTGTCTTTTAAAGTTATTGCTATATTTCTTGATAACTCGATTATATTGTGGTCTGAGATAATAGATGGGGTTATTTCTATATCGGCAATGAAGTTCGTGTTATTTGTGAAGACCAGATCTAGACAGTTATTTTTCCTGGTATTTTTTGTTATCTCCTGTGTCAGCATAAACTCGTTCGTGAGAGGCATCAATATTTTTGCGTGCTCCTGGTCCTCTCTTGTGCTCCCCTTATCTTGCTGTATAAATATATTTCTACCCACCTTTCTGTATTTTATAAATGGGAAATTAAAATCGCCGCAGAGTATTATATTCGGGGATGGAGAGTTTACGGACTTTATTAGGGTTCTGATATCATCAATGGCATCCGAAAAATTTTTCATTTGGAGAGTTTGGAGGTCTATAGATGACTCGGTACCACGAAACTGTTGGATTTACTTATTACCGTCTCTGTCATATGCCTCTCATGTATATAAATAACACAGCCACCTATATGTCTCGCTGTTCTATTCGCTCTTAGTAAGTTGAATCCATCGATATGCAATTCTTTCTTATTGATACAGTGTTCGCAGTTATGCAGTTTCCTTGGCAATCTTTAAGATGTGTTTCTGTGAGGCATGCGATGTCCGCCCTTGTTTCGTCCATGAAACCTTTCAGGTACGAAACTTTGTTTAGAGAATTGTTCGGTTTTATTCCCTGAATATTTGCCAGGACAATGTTTATGTTCTTTGTTTTGCATTGTCTCTTGTGCATTTTAAGTTCGTTGTCCTTTGATATCGCGTGTTTTGTAGCCTTGTGGTCCTCCGAGATGGATCCGTTCCCGTCTACCTGTTCTGGTAGCTTCTTGCCATGTAGCGTTCCAGCTCGAGGGTTCCCAGCTGTGTCAGCTGCACGTGCTGTATGAGACTTAGCAGCCGTATTGTGTCCGAGATGTTGAAAAAATTTTGTGCTGTGTTTTGTTTGCGATTTAGGTACATATTTTTTTTCTCACATTCCTTCTGTTGTCATTTGAAACTTATCCTTTGAACTTGTCGGGAGATGATGGTAGTAGCATTTTCTCTCGTACTGGCAGGTTCCATATGTTGCGTAGGACTTGCAAATGACCAGATGGTAGAATTTGCATTTTCCACCAAATTTGCAGTGACCATTATTGTAAAAGTAGCTGCACACAGGGAGGTATTCGTAAATACATTCTCCTCCCTTATATCTGGGTAACTGTTAATAGGCGCCAGTCCCAAAGGTCTCCTCAACCGGTCTCCGCGGCGAGGCCACCGATGGAGAATCTCACCCTATTTGTGTCGCGAATTCAGCTCTCGAACGAGGCAAGCTACTATATTCGACACATGATAGAAGAAATCATTGGTGAACACAGTATAGTGATAGTTAATAAACTAAACACGAAATCTCCATATTATAACTCTTTTAAAGTAATAATTAAAGGTGTAAATGCACATTTCAATCCGTATAATATGAGTCAATGGCCAGACGGTATTATTGTTAAGGAGTTTATTCACTGTTCCAGGAGATTTGATAACAGGCAAAATAATAATAATAATAATAATAATAATAATAATAATAGGCGCCCTAACGGTAATGCCTGAAAGTTGTACTGTGTATAATAATAATAATCTTACTAATAATAAATTCTCTATCAGTCATGGCGGATAACTTGTTGAAAATAGTCTCATATAATGTAAGGTCAGTGAGGAATTCAACTGTACATGTTCATAAAATCTGCGACAGTGCAGATTTGATACTCCTGCAGGAGCACTGGCTACCTTAGCAAGAGCTAAAATTCCTCTCTACCATCCATGATGACTTTATGTACCATGCGTCATCAGCAGTAGACTTGTCAGATGAGTTAATGTACGGTAGGCCTTTTGGTGGTGTTGCTTTCTTATTAAGGAAAAATTTGTCAAAACATGTAAGATTTTTAACAAGCGATAATGTAAGGTTGTTAGGCATTGAATTACAAGTGAACAATGATTGCATATTAATTGTAAACTGCTATTTACCATACAACAACGGCAGTAATCTAGATGACTGCATTGATTTGGTGTACAAAATTAAGTCATTATAAGATAACCCCAAATATTCTCACTGTATAATAATGGGGGACTTTAACGCACATGTGAACTCGGAATTCTTTGTAGAATTGGGTAACATGTGCGAGTCGGCCAATTTAAGTATAAGTGATGTAGATGTATTAGGGGTAGCCAGTGGTAATTTTACATACGTTAGCGATATGAGTGGTACCACCAGGTGGATTGATCATTGTCTCACTAGTAATAATCTAAACTCTAAAGGATCGAATTGTTAGAGTTCATATTTTACATGATTTCCTTCTTTCTGATCATAGACCATTAGAAATATTAATTAACGTTACCAATTTATGCGCAACACGACTTAACAAGAACTCAATAGGTAAGAATAATCGCGTCGATTGGTCCAATGTTAATATGCAGCAGAGAATAGAATACAAAGACAGAATATGTCACCTCTTTAATAATTTAGAAATTTTGCACCTTGCCTGTAATAATCCTTGCTCAAATGATTCTCACTGTAAACTCATAGATAGGTATTATAGTAAGATAATATCCCTGTTAAGAGAAGCAGGAAGCCCCCTGATTAAATCTTACAGCTATCATACTAAGGTTATTCCTGGATGGAATGATTTTATTGCCCCCCCTGAAGAGGGAATCGAAAGACGCCTATGATTTGTGGTGCTTTCATGGTAGACCCAGATTAGGATCAGTATACATGAATATGTGCAGAAGTCGGGGTCAGTATAAGGCGGCCATAAGGCGATGTAAACAGGAAGAAGAGTCTATTCGAGCATCAAAAGCCTGTGAAGCTCGCATAAATAACGATAATAACAAATTTTGGAAATTTGTTAAGAATCAAACGGGTATCAAAAATGTCCTCCCTCCGACAATCGATGGGGTGTCGGGGGAGGATGAAATTGCAAAGCTGTGGAAAAACCACTACTCTAACATTCTTAACAGTGTGAGTAGGGATAATCTTAAGATAGATTGCAGCGAAACGATTGTGGGAGGGTCAAGGGAAAATATTTTTATATCATGTTCTGAAGTAAAGAGATTAATTAAAGAGTTAAAGACTGGTTCTGCGTCAGGGGTAGATGACTTATCGAATGAGCACTTAAAATATGCAAATGACGTAGTATGTCTGCATATATCATTGCGCCTATCAGCCATGCTTGCTCATAGTTATATCCCTGCAGAGTTCATGAGGGTATATATCTTGCCCCTGGTCAAAAATAAGTACGGAGACATTCTGTCCAGCAATAATTACAGGCCTATTGCTGTCGCTTCCTGCTTCTCGAAACTACTAGAAAAACTCTTGTTACTCCGATTAAATGATTTCCTATGGACATCTCCTAATCAGTTTGGCTTTAAAAGGTCCCACTCAACTGACCTGTGTATCTATGTACTTAAAGAAACAATATCTAAATACATTGACAGTAATTCAACCATTTATAGCTGTTTCCTTGATATAAGTAAGGCATATGATAGGGTGAACCACAATATTTTATTTGCAAAACTAGAAGACAGGAAGGTTCCCATGTACATATTAAATTTATTGAAATTTTGGTATTCCCACCAATCTTTCACTGTTAGGTGGGGCAATGTACTATCCGAGTGTTTTGGCTCGTCTTGCGGGGTGAGACAAGGCTCCTTGCTCTCCCCTATGCTGTTTAATGTGTATATTGACGGATTAATTGCTTCACTTGATGAGGCATCAGTAGGATGTTGTATAGATAACACAAGGATAAATAACTTAGTTTATGCCGATGATATGGTGTTAATAAGTCCCTCTGTTAAAGGTCTGGATCGGCTACTAAACGTCTGCGAAGTGTATTCGCAGAAACATGATATTCTTTTTAATGTTACAAAAACTAAGGTTATGCAATTTCATCCTAAAAGCTGTAATCAGCCGGCTGATATAAGGTTTAAAATGAATGGTGAAGTAATTGAGGAAGTACAAGAGTTTAAGTATTTGGGTCAAACTATTACCAGCTCCTTGAGTGATGATTCGGATATAAGAAAACAATCTCGAAGCCTGTGTGCTAAAGCGAATATGACCATAAGGAACTTTCGTTTCTGTACAAGTGAAGCTAAAGACACTCTTTCGTACTTTCTGCAGTAATATATACGGTCAGCAACTCTGGGTGAACTATAAAAAAGGTTCTGTCAGAACCCTAAATTTGCTGTACAACAGGTCTTTTAGACTCTTACATAAATTACCTCCAAGATGCTCAGCTTCGCAAATGTTTGCTACCCGCAATGTCCCGAGCTTCCCGGAGGTAACAAGACGTGCTCAATACAGCCTAATGCAAAGAATTAAAAAATCAACCAACCCGATCATCCAAGCTATCCATGAGTCCTGCCACTTATCCTCTAAGCCAGTGGTGGCCAACCGCGGCGCATTGCGCCAAAGGTGGCGCATCAAGTACTTTGAAGTGGCGTATCGAGGTCTAGTATGAAGGTAAATATTTTTCACATTATATTTCTATTTAAGGTAAATATTATATTAGATTTTTATTTTTACTAACAAGTTACTAGTAATTTTTTTTTGGCGCATCCGAATTAAACCTAACCTAAAAATGGCACGCATCAAAAAATGGTTAGCCACCACTGCTCTAAGCTATGGACTTCTTGGTACGAAAACGTCTGTCCGTAGCTCCACTTAACTTCGACAGTGCAGTATTATTTCTAATCAGTTGTATATATTTCTATCCTTAGTATATGAACTGTCATTGTATTAATAATATTTGTCATATGGACTATTCACTATAGTCTGCCAATAAACCTTTTCATTTTCATTTATTTTCTTATCTGCAAATTCCTTTCGCATAGTGTTTACATATAGTTTCTTCCCCATTTTTACTTGGGAGTCTTTGTTTTTTGGTGGTTTCAGTATGATTTCTTTATTGTCTACTTGTTTTTTCCTATTGCTGCTAGTGCCCTCTGTTTGAAATTTTTGGATTTGGTTTTGTGCCTCTGTTTCCTCTGTTGGTGCTTCTTTTATTTCTATTATATTCTGCTTTCTCTGTTTTTTTCATGTTCGTTTTTCACAGTTTCCTCTCGTATTATCTTCGTTCCTTCTATTTTTTTCTCTCTGTTCGCTATTCATAAACTCCTCTTTTGCCTTTTCTTCACGGTCTCGTTCTGCTTTAAAAACCGTAAACGAGTTTATTTCGATTAGGCAACTTTTGCAGAAGAACTTGATTCCGTTAAATTGTTTAGTGTCTGTTATAAGAGAGACTTCTTCGTCGCTCCATCTCAAGCATGGAAATTCGACTAAGGTCTGGCAAAGATCGCAGCGAAATGCCTTTGATTCATCTGTTTCTTTTTCACAGTATCCACAGGGTTGTATGAATTGATTTGCCATTGCCATGTTTCTAATGGTATGTAAATGATTGTGCTCGAAATATTAACTCAAAATGGCAATTTATTAGGTGAGATATTTGATTGACTTTAGAAATGAGGGAGGGAAAGTTTTTCCGTTATTCCGTTGGGTGGGGGATGGGGGATGTAGCACGCTGTAGATTCTCATTGGTTGGTGCCCTGGAGTGTACCGCGGGGGATAACTGAGGAATATTGCCTTTCGATGAGCAGTTAGATTTCCTCAGAGAAAACACTCGGAAAAAACGTTGTATAGATTACGTTGCTTTAATTTTAATTAAAGGCTAGACAGGGAACATCCTTAACCCTGAAAGAAAATAGTTTTGTTGTGAGAGGACCAAAACTGTTTAATCAGCTGCCTAAAGAACTAAGGAACACGAGTGGTGTTGCAGTGGACATCTTCAAAAGAAGATTAGACGGCTGGCTCAGAACAATCCCCGATGAGCCAGGCGTACCTGGCTATGTGAGGTGGAGAGTACAAGAAACCAATTCACTACTTCACCAGGCCAACTCGAGAGGAGGGGGGCGACAAGTTTGACCTTCGTAAAATGAAGAATCATCGCACGCAACATTTGAAAGGTGTA
Source organism: Bathynomus jamesi (assembly GCA_023014485.1). NCBI lineage: Eukaryota > Metazoa > Arthropoda > Malacostraca > Isopoda > Cirolanidae > Bathynomus > Bathynomus jamesi. The sequence goes on from JAJOZX010002177.1 coordinate 383,275, forward strand.
TATATATATATATATATATATATATATATAATATATATATATATATATATATATATATAGTGTACATACTATATATACAGGGCGTCCCAAAAAAATGTATACACACTTTAACAGCTGATAGCTCAATTGATGTTTCTTTCTTTCCAAGTTAAACCCATTAGAATTAATAATGGCAGTCAGACTAAGCTTTGAACAAAGGAAATTCATTCTAAAATGCTACTGGAAGTGTGAAAACGCAGTTGAAGTGCAAAGACAGTTTAGGAGGGAGTTTCAAACAGATCCACCAACGCGACTTACCATCACTCGAATTAGAGATAAGTTTGAAGCCGATGGAACTGTTCAGAATGTCCACAAGAAGCGTTCCGGAAGACCACGGACATCGACAAGCCCCACAAAGCAAGAAAGAGTACTGAAAACGTATCACCAAAGTCCAAGAAAATCTGTGCGGCAAGCGAGTCGTGAGGTAGGAATTTCAGAATCGTCTGTCCAACGCATTTGAAGCGCTGTCAATGGAAAAGTTACATTCCAAGATTAGTCCATGCTATTAATGAAGATGATCCGGACCGAAGAGTGGAGTATTGCGAGTGGTACTTGGCACGATGTGGATGTGGATTGGACGAAGGGGTTTCGTAGAATACCCTCCGCGTTCACCAGACCTCACACCACTAGACTTTTTTTTATGGGGATACTTAAAAGACAAAGTCTACGCTATAAAACCTGCAACAGTCGCTGAATTGAGAGCAGCCATTGAACGAGAATGCACACAAATACCAAACGAAATGTTTCGTGATGTTTGCGATTCCATTGCTTCGCGTTATCAGCAGTCCTGGACCAGAACGGACGTCAGTTTGAAAACAGGCGTTGACAAAACAATTAAATAATGTCTGTAGATTCTATTACATTTTGAAAATGAAATGTATTTTAATAAACACTGCCTTTATAAGTATTTAAAGTGTGTATACATTTTTTTGGGACGCCCTGTATATATATATATGTATATATATATATAGTTGCTTGTACCCTGTGGTGAATGGACGTGTTGTTTTGCTCTCTCTATTTAACACCCAAATTAGAAGGGAATAATCTACTCGGCGGTTTATTCTGTTTGCACCCGAAAGTGTATAAAGTATCAGTGAATCCGTGCATATAAATTATAAAGTGAATTTCATTAAAATAAAGAAAGTGCAATATAGTTTACATAATTTATCACCAATTTTAACGTATATATTCAAAACGAAATACGGTTGGCATTCGAGAAAGTTTGAAACAAAGCAGGAAAAAGGTCATAAAACACAAAGGTCAGAAAACCCTCGAAATACCCTCGACCATCGAAAGGAAAGAAACAGAAATAAAAATAAAAATAAATAAAGAATTTGTGTGGGTATTTCTTCTTAGCTAATTAAGGAATATCATGGATATGGGTCCAAATTCTCACTTAATCTGTAATTTGTGCAATTTAGTAACAACGGAAAGCCTAGCGATTAGGTGTGATTTCTGCCAACGATTAAACGACTTTAACTGCATGAATTGGAATGATCGGGAAATAACTTGTCTCGAACGCGAAACAAGTCGTGGGGATCAAATTTCTATGTGGCGCATGTACACAGACTGTAAATTCTTTCGCGGTCTTTAAAGAAATGGAGATAGCAGACTCGAAAGTTACAAAAAAGAATGAAATAATGGGGACGCATGTGTCCGAAATGGTCCCAACGAAAAACAGGGTGGATGAGAGAGAAGACGAAATAACGATTAACAGCATAATAACGAACAACAATTTAATAACAAATAACGATATAAACGTAATACGGAAGGAAGACATAGATGAAAGGAAAGAAATAAGTAAAAGTGGCGAAGTAGACAAACGGTCCAACGAGCGAAATGATAAAAAGATAATAACTAAAAACGTAGAAAATAAACAGCCAAAGAAAAATAATGATAATGCCAAAACTAAGAACTTGGTAAATAATAAGAAAGAAAGCAGAAGCGTAGAAAATATCGTATGCAAATACTACGCGAAAGGAAACTGCAGATATCGGGATGGGCAATGCATATATGCACATCCCACATTATGCAAAATGCATTACACAAGTGGATATTGCAAGTTTGATAAGAAATGCATGTTCCACCATCTTACGGTCTGCAACACTTATGAAAGATATGGGAGTTGCAAATACGAAAAAAAATGCCGATACCACCACCCTCAAAGGAACGCACGAGGGAACAGAAAAAACGAACATCAAAGAAGAGTGGAAATTTTTTAGACGCAGCCAACACATTTCAGCTGCTAAATACTCTCCAGCAATTACAAAACCAGCTGACAAATATAAATATAGAAATCCGAGAGCCGGACAGAAGGTACGAACAAAGACACTTCATGCGTTATCGGGACAACAGGTACCGACAAAGATAAAAAGAGGTAAATTCTCGGAGGACCACAAGGCAACGAAACCGGCACCCCCATGGAAAACAAAGCGGAACCACCTGTATGCGAAAAAGAAAGAGAAAAAATAAAAATAATCCTAGCCAACATACAGGGCCTTAAATCAAACCAGTCCACGAACAAAGTTGCATACCTGAAAGGACTCATGCAAGAAGCCGGAGCAGACTTTGCATGCCTCACGGAAACTCATCTAAAGGACTGCCAGGCGAACTGTGAAAATTGTGAGTCCTGTATTGACAAAAAAGAAATACAAATTGACAACTATAACATCCTCCGAGCCGACAGAACAGTGAGACGTAAAGGAGGATGTGCTATTTACACACGCGAAAGGCACATAGCAGAAATGGTTATAAGTACCTCAAACAACTACGTAGAATGTGTAGCAGCAAAAATTGAAAAATTAAATATGGTACTAATTGTAATGTACAGACCCCCAAACACGCCAACCTCAAAATTTTCAGATTCCATTACAGAGGTAAGAAACTTAGTAAAAGATCTACACTCTCCAACCCCAAATATTTTTCTCTGTGGTGATTTTAATTTCCCATTCATGAAATATAAAAGGATAGGAAAAAATATATGTATCCACCAGGACAAGGGGGGCACACGAGAAGACCAGGAGCAGGTAAAAATGCTACTAGCTTTAGCTGATGAATTTATGTTAACGCAAGAAATAACAGAAAACACAAGAAAAAACAACTGCCTAGATTTGGTATTCACAAACAACAGTAATCTAATTGATAATGTAGAAATCTCCCCAACTATGATATCAGACCACAATATCATTGAAATAACAACTAATATAAAGGCAACAGGAAACACGCACAACAGAACGAAGCAAATTCGAAATTTTTAATTTTCACTCCAAAGCTATAAACTGGGAAGATGTGACATCCAGCATGGAAGTAATAGATTGGAAAACCATTTTCGAGGCCAAGACAACGGAAGAGATGCTAATGACGTTAGAGGAGAAGACGTTAGAAATTGTGGAAAAACATGTCCCAAAGATACAACAAAGAGGAAAGAGAAGCAGGTTCGAAAGACAAAAGAGGGCATTGTTCCGAAAGAGAAAAAGAGTGACTGCAAAATTAAGTAATTGTAAAGATAACAACATCAGAAAAATATTAAATGATAAACTACAAAGTATCGATGTCGTCATACAGGAACAAATCGAGAAGCATACAGAAAAAGAAGAAGATGACGCTATAGAAGCGATAAAGGTTAACTCAAAGTACTTCTATAATTTCGCAAAAAGAAAGTCGAAAAACCAAGCGACTATCGGACCTTTAAAAAATGAGAACAGTGATTTATCTGATGATCTAACAGAAGTATCTGAAATATTAAAAGCTCAGTATGAATCATCTTTCAGTATCCCAAAAACTGACAAATTGATTGCGATAGAAACGCGTTCTTTGAAGAAGAACCACAAGGGGAAAGTATAACGGATTTCGACTTTACGACGGATGATATTACACAAGCCATAGGGAAACTAAAAACACACTCAGCGGCAGGACCGGATAAATGGAATGCCACACTGATCAAAAACTGCAAGAATGCAATCGCTGAGCCCCTATACTGGATATGGAGACGATCATTAGACACGGGAGAAATACCGGGCATCCTGAAGAGCGCGAACATAGTCCCAATATATAAAGGAGGAGATCGATCCAGGCCAAAAACTATAGGCCAGTGTCGCTTACATCTCATCTCACTAAAATATTTGAAAGAATAGTTAGACAGAAAATCAATGATAACCAACACGGGTTTCGATCAGGCAGATCATGCCTATCACAACTAATGGAACACTACAACAACATTATTGATTCACTTGAAAGTAATGAAAACTATGATGTACTATACACAGACTTTGCTAAAGCGTTCGACAAGTGTGACCACGGAATCATAATACATAAACTGAAATATATGGGAATAACAGGAAAAGTAGGGAAATGGATATATAATTTCCTTAGTGAGCGGAGGCAAGTCGTTACAGTACAAGGAGTATCTTCATCAGAATCAGAGGTCCTCAGCTCAGTACCACAAGGAACAGTATTAGCTCCACTACTCTTCATAATCATGCTAACTGACATAGATGAGGACGTTACCAGAGACAGCACAGTAACATCCTTTGCGGATGACACAAAGATCAGTAGAAAAATAAGAAACCCAGAAGACATAGGATCTCTACAAACCGACATAAACAAAATCTACAAGTGGACTGAAGACAACAATATGAAGTTTAACACCGAGAAATTTCAGCTATTACGGTACGGAAAAAGAGAAGACCTAAAGTCCATGGAATATTATACCCCAAATGGACAGGAAATTCAGAGAAATTCCAGAGCAAAAGATTTAGGGGTTGTAATGACAGATGATGCGAAATTTGAAACACAAAATAAGATAGCAGTAAACAGAGCAAAGAGAATAACGGGTCAGATATTGAGAACCTTTAAACGAAGGGATAGGAATGTAATGATTCCTCTACTGAAAACCCTGATAATACCCAAATTGGAATACTGCTCGGTCCTAACATCCCCATATAAAAAAGAAGACATTAGACAGCTGGAGGGGATCCAAAGAAGCTTCACAGCCAAGATCAATGGGTGCAAAGAACTAAATTACTGGGAAAGGTTACGAGAACTAGACCTATATTCACTGGAAAGGAGAAGAGAGAGATACACCATTATTTACACTTGGAAAATAATGGAGAAACTAGTCCCTAATCTTACTCTGAATCCCATAACTCCCCAAACAACGATGGAAAGTAGAAGCGGTAGACTGTGTCGTATTCCCAAATTGAAGGCGAGACAGGGAACATCCTTAACCCTGAAAGAAAATAGTTTTGTAGTGAGAGGACCAAAACTGTTTAATCAGTTGCCCAAAGACCTAAGAAACACGAAGGGAGTTGCAGTGGAAATCTTCAAAAGAAGACTAGACGCCTGGCTCAGAACAATCCCCGATGAGCCGGGCGTACCTGGCTATGTGAGGTGGAGAGCGCAAGAATCCAACTCACTACTTCACCAGGCCAACTCGAGAGGAGGGGCGACAAGCTTGACCTTCGCGAAATGAGAAATCATCGCGCGGAACCTTTGTAAGGTTGTATATATATATATATATTTTAAGCAGAAAGCCACAGACAAGAAGGAAAGAAACATCCATCATGTTGGAAAGGGACTATATTTTGTACATTGCAACGTTTCAAGCACAAACTATGCTCATCTTCAGGCAAAAATTCTAAAAAGTGAAAAACAGAATATTAAAAACCATAATGATAAATATAAACAAAATAAAGTAGGGAAAAAATTCACAAGCTTTAAATTCAATGAAAGTCACACTAAAAGATTCTAAAAAGTTCAAAACAATTAAAAACCATAATGACAATTGTAAAACAATAGGGAAAAAATTCACAAGCTTTAAAACAATGAAAGTGACACTAAAAAAAGAACAATGAACAACAGTTATAAAATACAAAATGTAAAACCCAAAAAACTAAAAATTCACAAACTTTTTAAAAACACTAAAAAATGAAAAACCCACACTAAAAGGAACACACCTTAAGTCTAAGCAGCACAGATTCCGAGGCAAAACTAATACAAACAGAAGCATCTAAAAACAAGTAAAGGTTCGTTGTTGAAGATGTTCAGTTTAGACGGAGGGGAACGGATGAATTAATTATCAGAGTTGAGCGAAGGGGAGAGAGTTTTAATATACAGGGATTCTAAAAGTCTTAAAGTTTGCTCACACGGAGCGGAATCTAAAATGTTAAAATTAGCTAAAGTTATATCCACTTTGCATAGAACAGCAGTGCTGCCAATATAGCCTCGAGTCGCGTTTCTGTGCCCATATGGGCATAAGCCATAGAACTGACAAACCACTGAGAACTAAAGAAGTTTCAGCTATATGCAGCCATATTGTTCTATGCAAAGTGGATATAACTTTAGCTAATTTTAACATTTTAGATTCCGCTCCGTGTGAGCAAACTTTAAGACTTTTAGAATCCCTGTATATTAAAACTCTCTCCCCTTCGCTCAACTCTGATAATTAATTCATCCGTTCCCCTCCGTCTAAACTGAACATCTTCAACAACCAACCTTTACTTGTTTTTAGATGCTTCTGTTTGTATTAGTTTTGCCGCGGAATCTGTGCTGCTTAGACTTAAGGTGTGTTCCTTTTAGTGTGGGTTTTTCATTTTTTAGTGTTTTTAAAAAGTTTGTGAATTTTTAGTTTTTTGGGTTTTACATTTTGTATTTTATAACTGTTGTTCATTGTTCTTTTTTTAGTGTCACTTTCATTGTTTTAAAGCTTGTGAATTTTTTCCCTATTGTTTTACAATTGTCATTATGGTTTTTAATTGTTTTTAACTTTTTAGAATCTTTTAGTGTGACTTTCATTGTTTTTAAAGCTTGTGAATTTTTTCCCTACTTTATTTTGTTTATATTTGTCATTATGGTTTTTAATATTCTGTTTTTAACTTTTTAGAATTTTTGCCTGAAGATGAGCATAGTTTGTGCTTGAAACGTTGCAATGTACAAAATATAGTCCCTTTCCAACATGATGGATGTTTCTTTCCTTCTTGTCTGTGGCTTTCTGCTTAAATTGAAATTGAAGCTTGCCAGAAGCGGCCTTCACCAATAAATATATATATATAGGGGCGTACCCAGAAATTTGCCAAAGGGGGGGGGAGCGAACTTTGAACTAATCGTAGAAGTATAATTGAAATAGAGAAATAATTTTTATGTACGTTCATGATGAGCTTATCGTTCAGTTAGAGATGATTAACTAGCTACTGCTAAGACACATTATGAATAAAAATATAAAAATTATATTATAAAAAAATAGAAAAATTATGATAAAATCTGATTAGTAACAATATTCAATGCAAACCGCAATTAGGATGCTCAGATTTGTATTAACATAAGAATAAAAAGTGCTAATTTCGAGATTAAGCATTTCCTTGGACTGTTACCTTTATAAAAGAAAATTATTCTCAGGGCCGGATTAAGAGTTTTTGGGATCCTAAGCCATTTTAGATTTTTAGTAGTAGGGGAGGCAAGAGCTAGCGCCGAAGGCGCCGAAATTTTTTCACTTTCATTCTCATCCTGTTGTAACCTAGCAATTTTACTGGGATTAACAGTACTTTGATAATAATTTTATAATAATTTATTAGTTCAAGGGAGGGGGGCGATCGCCCCTGTCGCCCTCCCCTTCGGTACGCCTCTGTATATATAATACAACTCAGAATGGTTCTCTGAGAAACTTTTGTTACACACAGACCGTGCGTGGCACAAGGAACTCTTCTGGGAAAATTAAATCCACTATAGTCCGAATAAGTAATGGTAAATGACAAACACTATAGTTTTTTCTTTTTCATGGCCCCCTAATGGCCCGGGCTCTCGGTCCACGCCCGATTGCCTGACTGCTCAGTCCGCCACTGGGTGTTATTGATGTTTATTGTGTTCCAAGGAAGCAAAAAGTATAACTCAGATTCCAAACTGGCGCAAGTATTCAAAATGTTCTCCGTTTGCATCCAAACACGTTGGTGTTACCAACGATTTGAGTGTGTATTTTTTGGCCGGACTTTTTTCGGTGGCAATTTGCCTAGACGTTAACCCAAAAGATCTTTTCAGATTTTACATCCCTTAATTTTTATCTTTGGAGCAAACTAAAGAACATTGTTTGCACCAGTAAACCGGCTTCATCGCATGAATTTCGTCACTGCATTGTTGACGCCTGCGCTACAATCTCACTTGATACATGCGCACATGTGTGTTGTTTTGTTCTTTCTCAATGTCAATCTTACCTGGATGCAAATGGGGAACATTTTGAACAGTTGTGCTAGTTTGTATTGTAAGTAATGCTTCTTGCTCTTGTTTGCATAACAAACACCCAATAACACCCATACTAAATTTGTATTAGCTTCATTTAAAGTGTATATTTTTATTCGGGACACCCTGTATCAACTTACACTACCCGTGAACAGGTTATTAAAAATACTAGTTAAAGCGGGACCTGCGATGTGGGGCTTTCGGCCTCAGTAATTGGGGTGCCTGCGGCCCCCCCCCCCAATTACTGACGAATCTATTATTCGGTCAGTAAAACTATAGAAAAGAACGCACCCATGAAAATCTTAAGCTTCACAAATCTTGATATAATGAGTTCGGATGTGAAACTTAAAATTTTCATTGCTGCGTTTTTTTTCCAGCTACAGTAAGCCCTACGGGCCCATTTAGCTAGGCCTGCGGTGCTGGGGCATTCGGCATCCCCTCCCCCATTACTGGGGGTCAATTGTTAAGCTTCACAAGTTCGTCGTGAACTTAAAGTAAATATTAAGTTTTCGCTGCCTTAATGATTTCTTTTAAAAATCTTCGGTATCCGATTTCAGCTTTTGAAATAATTTTTTTGACACTCTGCCTCAATTAATAGATAAAATAAACTCTAGTAGTTTTGGCCTGTCACGCAGCGCCGAAGATGACCTCGATCTACTGTACTTGGTCCACGTTCGCATTTTAATATGTAAATAATTTCATACAAACGATTTTTAACAAAAAATTTTAAGCCAGTGAGAACCTAAACATTATTTTAAATTTACGAGACACTTAGAAACTTCATAAGTTGGTCTCACTGGCTTTGGATGTGAAGCTCAAACGTTTGATGGCGGTGTTAGTTTTGTAAATTAATGGTGTCGCTGGCTTTTCCTCGATTTCACAAGAGTATGAAATTTTGTCCGTGTCCTGACTAGATATACTGTAGGTCAATGGTTCTTAACCCCTAGGTCGCGAGCCAAAATTGGGTCGCCAAGCCATTTTGATTGGGTCATTAAATTGTCATTTGTCACTTATTTATGTTACCCCTAATCATTTTACCATTAATTATTTATTTTATTTTCTCTTATGAGTGAACTGTTTGAAGGCATGGATCGCCGAGCTAGCCCCGAGAACAGAATTTTGGTCGCAGCCTAAAAAGGTTAAGAACTACTGTTGTAGGTAGATTTTGGCAGCACTCTTTTCAGCGAAGTAAAGCTAAAAAGTATGTTCTACCGAACTTTAAAAACAAACTAACGAAATAAGTGCACAACTCGAGGCCCTGAGCAGATGTTGAACACTTTTCGGGTTAACTCGCTGATTAGTGTACCTGATTTGGTTGAAATATTTATAAGATCGATTAAATTTTGCATTAGAAATAAATTGTGTACTTTCATTAAGAATTATTATTATTTACAAAAAAAAAAAGGACTTTTGATGGGTTCTGCTGTCATCCGTATTGTCAAATCTATTCACGGAATTTTTAGTCAGCAAATATGAACGTTTTAAGTGTTTTATAAAGTGAATGAGTTTGGCCTGCCAGAGGTATGTGAAATTACGGCTATGCACTAGTCCCATTCTCTTACGTTGTCTTAGTTTGTTTCTATAAAGAAAAAAAAAACATGGAATGCCTCTGGCTTTACTTTTAAGGGAGCAATCCAAGAATAAGCAGCCCAAGTCAATTTAGGGTGATTTTTCTTGGATTGGGGTCGAACGAGGGTGCTTATTCTTGGATTGCTCTAAAATGGAGTTAAAATGGAGTTGATTGCTCTAAAATGGTTAATTGAATACCAGGTTAGGTTAATTGTACGCCCTTGACGATTAGTTAGGTTAAGTCGTGATATTTTCGTTAGTTTTAACGAAAATATCACGACTTAACCTAACCAATCGTCAAGGGCGTACAGTTGACCTAACCTGGCATTCAATTAACCTAACTGGGCATTCAATAATTTTACCGTAGGTTTCGATATTTATTTATATATATATATTTTTTTAATTGGGGTTGTTTAACCTCCTTCGCAACATCTAAAGTCATATGACGGAGGGGACCTACAGCTTTACGTGGGATCCGAACCACGGTCTCCCATCCAACTACTACCCAGACCCAATGTCGCTTAATTTCGCTTATATATATATATATATATATATATATATATATATATATATAAGCAAAGCAATCCAAGAATAAGCATCCCATAATAATGGTAGCACTTCAAACTGAAGTGTTACCATTATTGGTTGAAGATCCATTGCCAGTAATAAATTGGTGTAAGGGAAAAAATCTAATTGAAAGTGATGCTGTGTGCTAAGTGCAATCAAGCAATGACCTGGACAAAGTTTTTGAGGAATGTTGATGTTAAAATCCTTTAATTTGGATTGGGATCTAACTGGGGTGCTTTTTCTTGGATTGGGGACTTTGGGGTGCTTATTCTTGGAATGCTCCCTTTTAAGTGTCCTGCAAAATTTGAGAAACTATCCAAAAATTGTTAACGAAGGAATTTTAAACCCCATTGGTGTATAAAATTATTAATATAAAAAAAAACCTGTTATTCACCCTGGATGAAGCGCTGTTTTCATTCCTTGCAAATGTCCAACAGCAACATTGTAGGCTGCATGAGGATGACCCTGTTTAGCCGCTTGGTATAACCACTCCATTGCTTCCGTGTGGTTCTTTTCTACTCCTTTACCTTTCAAAAGCAATTAGTTTTATTAGACAAGGTTAACGATATATTTTGGTAGGCTATATAAAATGGTGCATTAACTAATGTACGTTTCAGTTTTGTTTACCATGTAAAAGTTTATGTCCGACGAGTGCCTGAGCATCCTTATGACCCAGTCTGGCATATAGTTTAGTTGCGTGATAATGAAGGTGTTCAGTGTGGTACCATCCGTAATACATAAGTCCCACTGCTCCAAGTAATAAACAAAACTGAGAAAAATAATATAAGACATTTCAGTGGTAACTCAAGGTCGAACTGTAGTTCTAATAAAATTACAAGTACTCAACTACTCATTCATGAGATCATTACGAAATATGTCCTATTTCCTGGAAGGGGCGTTTTTGTATATCTGATAGTTCAGACTTCTATAAACTTCCATGTGTAATTTCTTGCTCAAAGCACTTTTGCAAACCTGGATAAGAACGCATAACCAAGATTCTGGCTTCTTTTTTCGGGCCAAATACACTTTTCCTCCATACGGCAACGAATCATCCCAGTCCGTAGGAACATAACGGGGAGCGTCCTTTCTTTTACAGGCATCTGCGAAACCATGCAAAAAAATACTTAGGTTTTGAAGTTTTGACTCGAGATATGTCACATGATAACATTAAGTAGAATTTCAGAGTTAATCTTAAATGTTAAACTATTCACTGGAAAGGCTCTAATTAAAACGTCTTCTATATGGCAAAGCAGGTTAGGTCTATTAATACTGACAAATCTACAAAGACTGTTAGTGCAGCGGCATATCAAACTGATTGTGCACTTCATGAGAAAAACATGAAACTTGGCACACTTGTAGAGGAGCCTATAGTGAGCATATTCAGATGTGGGGCCACTTGATTTTGCATTATTTTGCATACGTGCAATCATGTTCGAAAAATCGCATAGATCTAGTAATGTCTCCCTAAACAAGTTCCAAATGAGGCAATTTCTTGGAGAATACCTATTTATTAATAATTTGACATGTTTAATACTTACGTTGTTTCGTCTGATATCAGTGTAGTAAAAAGAACGATTCAACCTAATCTAGGCTTTATTTGGCATAAGCGTAAATTTGCAACAACAGAAATAAGGATTTACTAGACAATAACTAAGTTGAATATTGGAGGTACGGTACCTAAGTAACACACATCATCGGGAACAATACAAAACGGCACACCACATTTTTCCCCTCTGACAATTCAATCATCACGGTAACGAATACCAAGTGAAGAGATCGATCTGCAGCGTCTACAGTAGTCTCAACCGTACGTTCGGGAGTCACTTCACCAACAGGTGTTTCGTTTAAACCTTCACTTAGTGGGTCGATCCAGTCATCTGTCTTAACAGCAGTATCAGGCGCACATTCAATCACTCATGTAGAGTTTTGTCTCAGACTAGTGGGAGCCAGGTCACGTAAAGAGACCGTAGTTCCTCTTCCGTCCGGGTATCTGACATACGCGGAATGGGTTCGCTTCCACCAGTTCGACTTCATCGACCAGGAGGTCATATTTACTGTTTCTGACTTGCTTTCTACCTTGTAGATGGCGTACCCAGGAATTTGAAAAGGGGGATGCCAAACTCTTAATTTTTGTCTTCGCATATACAGTATGTAATGAAAATGTAAAGATTAGCTCTATTTATATATAATTGAACTTGTACTTCATTATCGTCCTTGCATTAGCCAGCTGTGATTTATAACCAGAGTACATGAAAGTGTGAAAATTTGATATCCTGAAATTAAGAATTACAGGGTAAAAACAGGGTTTACTATAAAAAATAACATTAAATGTGGATCGGCAAGTTTATTAAAACAAAAAAGACAATTGCTGAATCAATTACTGAGTAATAACAATGAGTTCAGACTTCATTGGAAGCTAAGGCGTCTGTTCTCACGCGAAAATTCAGCTATGACTTCATTACGCTCTAACTTTAGATCACGGTGAACACACAACATCGTCTGTCTATTCAAACGCACTTCATTCATAGTGCTCTTGAGGTATGTTTTCAGATATTTTAGAGCACTGAAGGAATGCTCGTTGGTGGCAGTGGTGACGGAAAGTGTTGCAAAAATCTGCAGTAGAAGAGAAACATTTGGATATGTGACCAATCTCGTTGCAACAGACAATGACTCAAGAACTTGTTTCAGCCTCTCCTTAGGTTTTCGTCTCTTCCAATAACTTTGCCAGCGCAGATATTCAGCTTGAATGACAGCTAGATCTCCAAGAAATTTTCCATAAAATCAACTGTCTGTTTTAGTGCATCAAACTTGGTTTCATCGGAAAGAGAGGGGACAAGGTTTCCCGACTGTAAACTCCTGTTGTGTCAAGATGCAAATGTTTCGTTGAGTTGTGCCAGTATAGTGTCTAGAAAAGGGAGAAATAAAGCTCTTTGACAGTATTCTCGCGCTGATGTTGCCGGAGGGTTAGCTTTATTTTTTTTATGACTGACGGTTCGAGGCATCAGGATAGCATCTCAGCACATTTCTTCAGTTTGTGTGAACAGGCGGCCGAACATTTCACCCTCCCGATAGGATTGAATCACATCTTTGCAGCGCTACTCACTTCCTAGAGCAGCCATAAGGTCTTGTGTTCCTGAAGTTTTTCAGACAAAGGTTTAGTAACATTTATTACTGTTGCTAGTACTTCCAAGCTGACCAGGAAACCTGGATCCACTAATTGCTTTCTTATAAGCAGTTGCTTTTCCGATTACTGTACAGCAATATGTCTGCTCGTGAATAAAACATCTAGCGATGCTATTGCTGCTGGGTATACTTCTTTGAAGATTAGGCTTGCTTGCTGATTCTCCACCCAACGTGTTTTGCAGAATTGCAGTGATCTTTTAGTCGGGTATGAGAGCTTGATGAACACAAGTCAGAACTATTGTCTTGTAGTACTGTCAGCCTTTTTTGAGAATGTTTAAAAAAACAGTGCAATTTCGTTCATAAAACTAACTGCCGATGTTGTAATGCGATGGCGACACCTCAGCAGTGCAACGAGACTGAGGCGGGTTTTAAACGTGTTCAATGCATTGTATTGTTACCAAACACAGATCAAGCGATTGAGCTACATTCAAAATTTTCATCACGTAATTATTCTCGTTAAAATGACTGTTGCAGAGTTTTAACTGAGTCAAATTCAAAACTTCAACAGATGCGTCTTTTCCCAACAATTCATGAATAAACAGCAACACTGGCTAATGACTGGTTAGTCGGCTTGTATGACTGTATCCGTAAATGTTTTTGCAATACAAGGCAAAATGTGGGGGCCGTGACCGCATGCACCCCCTTCCACTCGCTACGCCACTGAACTCATCCATAGTTCTCTGAAAACAAGCTACTCCGTTCGTAACTCCAAAAGGTACTCTGGTAAACTGATACAGCTTTCAATTAGCCTCAAAGGCGGTGTAAGGTTTGTCCTTGTCTTGAGTAGGAATCTGATGGTAGGCACTTTTCAAGTCTAGTGTACTGTATACCTTGTACTGCGAAAGTGATGTGGCCAGATAGTCAATCCTGGGCAGTGGGTATGCATCCAGTTGAGTGTACCGGTTGATAGTTTGACTGTAGTCCACGACGAGCCTTTTTCACTGACGGTCGTTAGTCACAACGAGAACCTGGGATCTCCACGGAGAGGTACTGGGTTCAATTACTTCCTCAGATAGCAGCTTGCTTGCTTCACTCTCAATAAAGGCTCTGCCTGCTTGACTGAATCGCCTGGACTTCGAGGTTACTGGCACACATGGCGAAGTTAAGTGAGAAAAGAGTGCTGGTGGGTCCACAGAGGCAGAAGGTAGGCTACAGACTGTACGTCCTTGATGTTAAGATCCAAGTTTGGCCCTCCAAAGGTAATTTTAATTACATTATGATGTAGGCCTATGAAGTCTTGTCCACGGATCACTTCACTACATAGGTCATTCAAAACAGTGAGTGGGATGTCAGGCTATATAGCTTACCATAGGTCATGATATCAGCCCTACAATGCCCTAGTATGGGTGAAGCTAGAGATAAAGAAACCATGGAAACATGATTTGCCCCAGGACGAACGCTCAGTGACTGACGTTGGTTAAATGAATGTGACATAAAAGACTCAGAGCTTCCTGTGTCCACAAGAGCAGTGGTCACTATACCATTTAAGAGTATGCTCACTGTTGAATGTTTCAGGGAACTAGAAAGTGCAGCAACAGCAGCAAGAGTGGTTGTGTGAGAAACAGCTGATGCTGATGGGGGACCATGGACAGATTGTGGAGAAGATTTACACACCTTCGCGAAATGTCCCTTCTTACCACATTTCAGACATGAAGAATCTCTGGCTGAACATTGACGGCGGTCATGACAAGAACCTCCGCAGAAGTAGCACGTCGATCGTGAGGTGGCAGCAGATACACACTCTTCAGGTTGGTTCATATTCTCAGAAGGTAGAGCAGTAGTAGCAGCATTCACTGGAACTAACGGATGGATGTAAGACTCAGAGTTCTGCTGGGCAAGGTCTAAGGTCCTGGCTTGACTAAGGGCAATCTTTAGGTCGAGAGTATTATTTTCCAACAGACGTTGACGAATGAGAGGTGACAGGAGGCCATTGATGAAGGCATCCCGGATGTGGTCATCACAACTTAGTTCAGTATACACAGCCCTAAAATTGCAGTCCTTACTGAGTTGACGAAGTTCTTGTATATACTCATCAAGGGTTTTGCCTTGCTGCTGTCTTCGAGTAGCTAGGAGATGTCTAGCAAAGACTTCATTCTTAGTCTTGATGTAGAGGTTCTTGAGGGTTTCAGTAGCAGAGTCATAAGGTGAACAGTCATCTATGAACTCATAGACAGCAGGCGTGACAAAGTTGATTAGCGTGCCTAGCTTGTTGGGTGTATGGGCAGCAATGCATCCAGAAAACAGGTAAATGTATGGTACGAGTGGCGCCACTCCTGCGATGCAGTTGATGAGTTGGGAGATGTCTCCAGCCAGGCGCTCTGGACGTAAGAACTTCTCCATGCTAGCCTCGAGATCAGACACAATGCTTATGTCAAATATATTGTAATAAAAAGAACGATTCAACCTAATCTAGGCTTTATTTGGCATAAGTGTAAATCTGCAACAACAGAAATAAGGATTTACTATGCAATAATTAAGCTGAATATTGGAGGCACGTAAATAACATATACATCATAGGGAACAATATAAAAAGGCACACCACAATCAGTTACATTAAACAGAATCAGCCTTAAACATAAAGCTTTAAGCATTGTGACAAAAATCAATAAGTGACACATTAAAGAAATTTAATGTCTTTTTCTGGCATATCTCGTAAGTATAATGCATGTAAAAGTTGTGAGTTTATCATTGATTTATTATGCGTCAAAGTTGACGTCGTGCACGTACAGTATAAGACATAAGACAGTGATGTGAATTACAGTCATGTACAGTCTAACTGTTCAACACATGATTCATCTCAGCATGGGCATTCACCCTCACAGGAACAGTGTTGTGCATTTCAATGCTGCCTTCATGCACTTGCATCTCCCTCTCTAACCGTTTTTGCACCCATAGGAGATCAGTTCGTAGCAGAACTTGGCAGCTTCCAACAGTGTTGTCCATAGGGGCTCAAATTGATCTTCATTCTCGACCTACCCTTAGTCACATGGTTATGGCAGTGTGCAGTGTGGGGCAAGAGTGTATCCCCAGCAATGTCCACCCTAGGAAGTTGCTCTCTTCAGGTGCTGTTCAAGGGATGTCCGAGTCGGGGGTATTCCCTCAAAGGATCTACTTGTAGATCAATGATAAACTCACAACTTCTACATGCATTGTACTGCTGACCCAGTCTGGTTGATAGAACACCAGATTAACAAAAGATATGCCAGAAAAAGACATTAAATTTCCTTAATGTGTCACATGTTGATCTTTGTCACAATGCTTAATGCTTCTATTTAATGTAACTGTATCAGACGAAGCAACGTGTGCATTAAACATGTCTTATTAATTATTAATAAATAGTTGTTCTACGGGAAATTGCCTCATTTGGAACTTCTTTAGGGAGGCAACACCAGGTCTATGCGTAAAAAAAAAAAAGGTGGATCGATGTGAGTTTTTTCGAACATATTTTGGAACATGATTGCATGTATGCAAAATAATGCAAAATCAAGTGGCTCCACGGCTGAATATGTTCACTATAGGTTCCTCTACAAGTGTGCCAAGTTTCATGTTTCTCTCACCAAATGCACAATCCTTACGAAAATTTTACTATGCTGCTGCACTATGTTTACCAGACGATGATAAAGGTTTGTTAGAGAGTGTTAATACTGTCACGAAAGTTGTTATACCTATTTTATAAAAAAGGGTCCTAATGAATCAACGCGTACACCAAATTAATAAAATTGAAGAAATGTTTATACGTTTCACAGCTTTAGTTTTAAGCAAATCAAGCTCATGAATGAGCGAAAAAAATTTAATTGTTATAAAAGGATGCTCATTTGAAAAGAAGCATAATTGCTGAACTTCACCAATATTCAGTCTTTTAAGCTACAGTAACAAGTTAATGAAAAATTACATTTTCATTGGATCGTCTTTGAGCAAAGCACAACCTGAGCTGTCTGGAGGAGGCCTAATTAAACTGTTCGACTTCAGAAGAGAAGCCCGCTTCGGATTTGAAGAGTAGACTGGTAAAAATTAACGTGTTGGCTTTTGATTCAGCTTGACATGGTTTAATTTGATTTACCAAAGAGAAGACACCTTTTGCTATAGCAAAGGAAATACAGTTTAATAATTATATAGTAATTAAAACTTAAAACCTTTCAAGATGTTCTCTGTTTGAGATGCGCAGCTTTCCAGATCTGGAGAATACTTTCCTGGCACATCCTTAGTGTTTATACTTAATCGCCTTCTTACTGCGTCCTTTGCTTTACGAACTTCAAATTTTCCCACCATTGTCATGTGGTTTCTCCTGAAAAGCATTAATGAATGTTAAACTCAACAAGAACTTTTAAAATTATCGCATGTTAATTTTTCTTTTCTTAGATATTGCTAAAAAATCAAGACACGAAAGGGCCATTTTTGTCCCAAAGTGTTGAGGAATAAGGGGCGTCATCCCTTGTACGAGTATGATACGATACATAAACCGATGCTACTGTAATATACATTCAATCGACTTCACGTTCTATCGACAGGTATATCATGAGTTACATTAAGTTAGGTTAGGTTAGAATAAGTTAGGTCACACTAGGTTAGGTTGGGCTACGTTAGTTTGTTAGAATGTCGATGTTATGGTCTCGTTGATCCGATGGATATACGTCCTATTTTTCTATAAGTGACTGAACAAATTTTAATTATTTTAGTCTCCTATGATTGTGTAACAGGGTGGAAGGTGGAAGAAAGAGTCAGATGGAAGGTCTGCCAAATGAACTTACGTTCCATACTTATCCATCTAGCCATCGTCCCACTCGTCTATCCATCCTTCCCAACCATTTAGGCATCCGTATAACCAGCCATCCGACCATACATATATCTGTCCGTCCGTCCGTCCGTCCATGTATCTCTCTTTCTATGATATATTTCATTTTAGTTAAAAGTTTATTAAAAATATGAATAACAAATTATTTCTAATCCACTTTAGGTAAATATTTATTTAAAAGTTTATTTGTAACGAACTACCTTTGCTTTTATTTTAGCTTAATTCCTTTTTAATTATTATTGTATCTACTAAATTATTATTATATTGCTTACTCTATTTCTAATTTATTTGTGATTTTTATTCAAATTCTTTTTTCAGAAATTTCTTGAGTAATGTCTACATTTTTGTTACAAATGTCAGTATTATTTATATTAAGTTACGCTCTTTTATCTTATATGTGGAGTTCCAGATGAAGATTTAGCAGTTTTTCATGAAAGAATGCATACCACACTAGTTGCCACACGCAAATGTATACATACACATACCATACATCTAAAGCCGCACATCACGATTCAGCGGGAATGATTCATCATACAAATGAGCAAAGAAAACACATTACAACGCAATTTGAAACACTTTTACTCATATAACAATATTTAGACTCATTTCCCTGATAAGGGAAGCCTGCGTTTTTTCAAACACGGGTAAAACTTAATATTTACGACAATGAATTTTTTAACAGTTCAAAACTCCGCTTTAAAGCCGACATGGCTTCTCAAATGTCACGTGACATTTCAAATAGCCAATCTCAGCTAAACCTAACCTAACCTAACCTAATTTAAACCTAACGTAACCTAATCTTAAGATTATAACAACTATTTTTTTTAGAGTTTAAAACCCCGCCCCTAAAGCCGACTAAATACTATAGTTTAAAAAGCCGAAATTGGCTATTCCAAATGTCATGTGACTCTTGGAATCATGTCGGCTTTAAGGGCAGGGTTTTAAACTAAAAAATTCATTGTCATAAATCTGATATTTAGCCCAAACACGAACTGACTAGCTTTATTACTGTTTCGCTCATATTTTGTTTCATATTTATGGTGTAGCGTTTAGCATCGCTAACTACGAATCCATCGGCCCGGATTCGATTCCCGGCGAGGGCAGGCGGCGCACAGCTCACCAAGCTATTCAGTCTTATATGTATATGAAATATAAAATAGGTTGGTAGATGAATGGGTACCCTGCGTAGCCTAGTGGTTAAGACGCTGAACTGCTGATCGGGAGGTCATGAGCTCGAATCTTTGCAAAGACTGTAATTTCTGACCACCGTGGTGGATCGTGGTTCGGATTCTACATTAAGCTGTAGGTCTAAGGTAGTGCAACAAGCTTGACCTTCGTCAGAATGAACAATTCTGGCGGAAACAAAACTAGGGTTTACTAAACTAAGGTTTTGTCATAATCATTTAATTCATATTTTATTTATGTTTATTAAAACTTGTTAAAAATTTATTAAAAAGCTTAACCAACGCAAAATATTTTTAGTTTATTTTAGTTTCTATTTAAAGTATCTTTCAAATTATGATGATGGTGTTATTTTCACTATATCTCCAGTCATCTATCTATCCATTCGACCAAAAGACCATCCATCCATCCATTCAATTATCTTTACAGCTACACATGCAGTTGTCCATCTATCCAGATAACCAGCTATATATCTGTATAACTGAGCAAATGTCCGGCTATCCAGCTATCCAAGGACTTAAAGGATGTGCAAGAAAAAGAGGGAGTCATAACAGTGAACTCGAGATGACACCCATGGCTATAGTTTTCATTCAGCCGCAGACAAACTCGCAGAGAGAAGAATAAATGAAGAAAACAAAAAGGATTTCCCCTCCTCCCCATTCCCCTGCCCAAAATGGTCTGGTTGGGAAATAAGAAATAAGAAACTACTCGGCAATTTATAAAGGAAAATAAGTTTGTATTAAAATTTGTATTTCCATTAAATTATTCCTTTTAATTTATATATGATTTATATCATACATAATATCTTACTTCTCTCCATTTTTTCGATTGCGATGACAACCATTGGGGCCAAAGGGTGATAGGGGATTGAGGAAGGGACCAGATCGACGGGGTTAAAGGGATTGCAAGGGGACGCAAAAGGAAGAGTGATTATAGCCAATGGAATGCAACAGTGCATATTGCAAATGGTAGGGAAGGGGGACCTAGGGGACGGGGATTCAACTTTGCATGCTGCAAAGGGTGAAGAAGGGTAAGGAAGGTCACACGGAAATGTGCTTGCAACTGCAATTGCAGTTTCTCTCACGCTAACTGCATCTATATTACTAACGCCTTAGGTGCGCAGTCACATGCGATAACACAGGTATTCATATAAGGAGACCTTCGTGAATTCGAATAGGAAATATTTTTCATCTCCGAATCGGATGAAAAATTAAATAAATAAAATAAACTTCTTTAAGTGATAGAATAACTGCCTGCAATATATATATATATATATATATATATATATATATATATATATATATATATATATATATATATATATAAGATTATTGCTCTTCTTTCGTCCGGTTGCGATAGCAACCATTAGGGGAAAGGATGCCAGGCCAACAGGGAAGGGGATCTGGGGAAAGAGGGAATTGCACTGAGGTTGCAAGTGGTTGTGATTGTGAGAGGGTAGGAAACATAATTTTACAAAATTCCGGTGTTACAAAGGTTGGGGAGAGTGGGAGAGAGCGGCCACCCACGAATAAAAGCAACATTATTGCAGCGTCAACATTCCTCGACGAAAAATGAATGCATACTACTAACATTAATAGTACTGTACTTTAACCGTTATAGGGTTTAAATATGAAATATCATCTATACAAAGAATTTCGCATTTATATCAAGTTTTAAGACTTTTCTCACTGCTCTTACCTTTGTCATATAATGTTTAGGAAAACCTATAATAATTAAAAGGTTTGAACGTTGTTATCAAAGTTTTTGTAAAATCTGTATCTGTTCATGATATAAATAAAGATTTTTTTTCCGATTCTACGTATTCGTACGCGCACTTTTGCGTATGTTAAAACATTACTGGAAATTAAGAACCACTTCAAAATTAACACTGAATGAATGAATGAATTTACGGGTTTGCTCTCACCAAAACATTAACTTCGTACACTAATTTTAAACTGCATATTAAATAGACGGTGAATCACATCCAAAGCACATAAAAAAGGCCTTCGAAACAGTTGAGAACGTAAAACAAAATAACAAGTGATCTAAACACTTTGCCAGCGCGACACAATTCCTCCAATTTTCCTCACACATAACTTGCAATCAATTCGTTTATTAATAATGAAACGGCTGCGTTGCTTTGTAACGTCTTCAGCGTACACCATTCA